>JAPYZO010004642.1:0-10889 GCA_030522905.1 Torymus flavipes | reverse complement strand
ATCGGTTGCTTCTGCTCAAAGTTACGTGCATTTGAAAATCGCGAAAAATGACTAAAAATGATTGAATTACGGGGAATTGGGAAAAGTCGCTCATTTTTGGTAATTTTTTGCGATTTTCAAATGCACGTAACTTTGAACAGAAGCAACCGATTTATACGATTCTCATCTCAAATTAGAGCTCTTTTCTTATACTTTAATCGCTATTTTGTAGAATATTTGATGGCCACTTCAATAGCTTGCTGTTGGTTAATAATCACTGACTACTTTTCGTCCATTATTCCCATGTTAAATTCCCATAAGAAAAATGAAATGCAGTAAAAATGGATGTCACCCAGTGGTTCCGATTGTTCAACGTTTCTTTCACATAATATGTGATATAGTGAGCCAGAAAAAAACGTGTCCGACCGGTGTGCTCCTTAAAAAATTTTTTAATCGTTTTGGAACACGAGAAAAGGGTAAAAAAATATGTGGATTTAGTCATATCTATCTTTTTTGCTGTAAATATTATCGTTGGAAAGTTAGTGCGAAATTAACGCGTTGCGGTTATCGTAAAATTCTGGAGCTGATGCGGTAATAAAAGAAAACTATCGGGATTTTAACAAAGATTTTACGATGATCCTGCACTTCGATTATATATACAATTTTTGCATAAATTAACATCAGAAAATTGAATTCAAAATTTTACAACGTTCGGGATATTTGTTGCAGGGAGCCTTAAAATTCCCAACGATTCAGTTAAGAAAAAATTCGCATTTTATATACACTATTAAATTTACGCGCGAATTATACATGCCTTCGCAAGCCTTAGCAAAAAAAGCCACATGAATATGCCAGGCAGCTGAATATTCTTCATCCAAATGAAAATTAAAAAAAAATAAATAACCGAAATACATATGTTTTAATAAACTCCCTCTTAACTCCATTAATGCCAAAAACTTTCTTGAGCCTTTAACAAGCCTGCGCCTACCATTCCACTTCCATCTCAATTAACTCCAGCGTGGACTCTTATCTCACCCGAACCCCGACAATATCGAACTCTACAAAACTAGCTCTCCAATACCCACTCGGGCTTTCTCACCCTCACAAAAAGCCTCCGTAAATCCAGTTTTCGCGAACGCAGCACACACACACACACACGGCGGCGTATATCAATGGACCGACTTCAAACCCGCAGCCTCTGAAAAAAACACGCTGCAGCGCAGCGCTGTGCTGGTACACGCGCACTCGACTCTCGCGCTCTCGGTCGCGCGTCTGAGCGTACTCGGGCCCTCTCTACTTGCCGCATTAAAGCGCTCGCGGGGATGGGAGGGAGAGTTCTTACATCGACGGGGGACGCTGCATATTTCACGAGCGCACGGTCGCCCTGCACTGATGCCCGACGGTTATAAAGCCGCAGTGGGCTGGTGGTGGGTTGTAGATATATAGGCGCGGTGTGTCCGAATACGCGCGAGCGCAGGGGATTCGCGTCGCAAGTTTCGGGGTCGGAAGAGAGAGAGAGAGAGGGGGGAATGTTGATTGTTGGTTGCGGTTATTTTGTGGAGGTTTCGTGATTTTTAATCTAATATGTTATATGTACAAATCGGGTTTGCTATATATTTTAAGACGTTGATTTTCAATGAAGTTTTTCCTAACGTTTTTGTTTAATATAAGGTCAAATTTTTTTTTCAATTTTATACATGTTGCTATTGTTTGATTGATACCACAGGTTTTATATAATGCATTTTGAAAAATCATTATATTACCGCCCCGTTGGTATTCTGTTCTAATTTAATTCATGAAAAATGTATCGAAAAATAATTGAGAAGAGCTTAATTTGTCTAGGTTTTAATATTTAAGTACCATTACAATACATATTGAGTGTTTAAATTGCGTCTGATTGTGTGTTACTTATTGAATACATTGGAAGAATATGTTAACATTTACTAGACCAAAAGTGACTAAAAATTTATTTGTTCTAACCCAACAGTATAGACTGATTTCAATGTTAAATTTAAGAGGAAAACAGTGTGAAAATTTGGCTTGAATATGAATCGGTAATGAAGCCAATAACAAGATTGGGCACGGAGTGACTAAATTATCGTTCGGGGCAAAAATTTTAACTGTGGATAATTAATCTGCTGTGCAGCTCCCAAATCGGCAATTACTTTATGACAATTAATCATTAAAACGTTTTTAAATATAGCTGATTAATTGTTACAATACTGTGCTTGATTTACGATAATTTAATCACTGAAATTGTACTTTACATCGTTAAAAATTTAAGTAACGTTCCGTATAAAAACCTACCACTTAATTAGTAAACATGCCAGTTATGTCGTTAAGTCAATCGAGGTAACGTATAATAAAAATTGACTTGGTAGTACAATTTTAGTTGAGCTTATATAATCAAAACCTTTCTCAGCTGTATTATATGCAAGACAGGCAAGACAGTAGATGAAGTAATTGTCTTACCTCCCACGGCCAAGTGAATAATTTACATATCAGCTCTTGTACGACTTGTAACTCTAACATATGTACATACACCTGAATGTCTTCATTCAATAGAAATCACAATCTTTGATAAGTCTTCAATTTGAACTGACCCTTTTTGAAAGTATAAGCTCAAATGAAAAGAATATTTATGATAAAGTCAATTTTACACTTCCCAGAAGATCAATAAATTTTAAATAATTATTTAAAAATATCTTATTTTAACATTTATTTAATATTAAAGATTCAAATTAATTCATTTAAATTATGAATCTGAACTGTTTAACTCCATATTATTTCATGCCACCTTCCACTATTTACCAAATTTAAAATATATCGTATAGCACGCCCTATATAAATCTGCAAATACACGAAAACCTATGTACCAAAGAATAAAGATAATAAAAAACAATCGAAAGCAAGCATTGATCCTACACTCGCATCCCCGCATCTGCAGCCGCTATGCCAACAATTGGCATCTTTCGCCTCGATTCATCGAATTTACATCGCGGGCGATATATACCGCGGTGATACACATACCGCGCCAGAAAGACGCCACGCGCTCGAATTCCCCCTTCCTCCGCCTCCGCAACACATCCGCGAATTTTTCAGTCCCTTGCTCACCTCCCTCAAGAGACACGTATACCTACGCGAATTGTTTACGCGCGCGCCCCAGAATTATACGTGCCCAGAGGCCCAGCAATATGTAGGTCATTGAATTTTATGCAGATTGCTGTATATATATATATATACCTACACACCTGGCGTGTCCCTCTTTTACCCTTCTCACCTGAGCCTTTTTTGTTTTAAATACAAAGTAAGCGCGAGGCGAGGATACATTCGAGTGTTTAGTCGCCCGCGTGGCCGCCCCGCTGCCAACGAGGAGGAGGCGGCCGAGGAGGAGGAGAGTTTTGCCGCATTGCCCTAGTTTGCTGCCGCCGCCGCCGCCACACCGGCTTTCTGACTAGTACTATACGCGCTCGCGAAAACGCCCGACACTATCCACTCCATCGGATTTATGCGCGTAATTTCGTAAAGGGTAAATTGAATCTCTCGCCCTTCGATTGCCACGCGCCGTCTTCTATTGTGCCCCGAATTTTCAGCCGAAGGAGTTCGTCAGGCTGTTCTCGAGAGAGAGCGAGCGACGTAAGCGAGGGCTAGGACAAGAGATGCATGAGCTTTCGAGGAGGGGTTCGAATTTCGAAGGACAGTGCTATAAATAACAATATACTTTGCATATACGCGGAGAGGGTACATGTATATATAAATACATATATACAATGGTTCGTTAAAATTAATCATATGATAACGCAAAATCTCAGCGGCTAAAGATATACGTACATACAGAAGGTTCGATGCGAGAGCATGAATATTACATTAAAATTTTTTCTTCTGTTTTTTTTTTTTTTGTATACATAAATATGCAAATGACTCTCGGCACGCGGGGGTATCTTGTTTGAAATTCCCGTCATAATTAGATTGGAAGAGAAGAGGGAAAAGGGGGAAAGCTCATTTTATCATTTTCCTCAATGGGGTAATGGGGTCAAATTATGCTCTTTAAATTAAAAGGTATTTGACCGTGCGCGCTGACTTTGTGTAGCGCGTGCGCTCTCTGCTTTCACGGGGAGGTTTAATGCTATACTCGAGGGCATCTGCCCTGCCTTCGTTAGTTCAACAATCGTGCACTTTCCAAATAGCGGATAATAATTAATGGAAAAGTGTCGTTTGTACAGCGCGCGGCGCAGATTTTTCGCTGTGATTTTTTACCATATATATGTATAACGAATTTCATTATACTATTTTTAATTAACATTATTAATATTTTTGCCACGATGCGCGCTGTATATTATTACGTGCATGCGCTGCTGCGGAATGTATAATAAATATGAAGCGAGGATAGTGTAGTTTGTGAATTATGTAACATTTTTTGTAATTTTGTTAATACAGAACAAAATTGAGTTTATTTTTTTAAGGATGTATGACAAAATTTTTGCATTTTAATTAGGAAACGAAATTTCCTTGCTTCAAACAAAATGTATATAATTTTTAAATTCGTAATTTTCGCTAACAAAGTCTACTTAAGAGCAGACAATATTTAAGTATACATGCGAGCTCAAGTAAGACAAGCCTTATAACGAAAATGGCGTACATCTACTTAAATACGAACCAAAAGTGCTTTGTTTATTTTACATTAGCGGGTATATATTAAGAACAAAAGAATTAATAAAAAATAAATTTATACACCTATCCCCACTGAAGATTAATTAATAAATCATTCATTTGTTCCAACTACAAACATTCTTAAGACCCTCACAATCCTCAATATTTAACACCAGTGCCCCGTATAAAAACTTAATGCGGCCCATATACGCATCATTAATAACCCGACCGAGCGTGCAAATTTTTCAATATTCACCCATAAATCTCTAACCCAGGCGGCATACTCTTTTTAATAATCCAAAGCCCACGGAATTCTAATATCGAAATCCAATACAAAACCTGTGTCTCTCCCCCATCCTCTCATCATTAAATCACAACCCAGCGAATAGAACAGCTGCCCCACATCGAACTCTCTCCCTCCGCGATGTCGTATTACAGTCCCCGCGAGATCGCGCTAATTCTTTCTTCGTTTAAAGCGGGAAGCGGGCCGCGGAGGAATACTATACGCGCGAGCTTGAAATAAAGGCGCGGAACGGGAGGCAGAGAGAGAGAGAGAGAGAGAGGGACGACACAACTCGGACGACGGCGCGCCGCATTGCAGATCTCCTGCACGGCTCTGACGTTCGGTCAGGCTGCTGCTGCTGCTGCTCTTCTCTCTCTCCCTCGCATTCTCTGCTACGTGTCTCTCTGCGTATATAAGTACACGTATGCGCACGTGTAAGTACGCGCGTGTATATACACACGTGTATGCTCTCTTTGACTTCTCTTTCCCTTCGCGGTGTATATACGTGTATACGTACGCTCAACCCTTTCCCAGGCGGGCGCTTTTGTCGCGCGCGCCGCGAGCTAGCGCATTGTTATTCAATATTTCGCGCTGCTATAAAGCGTGCGGAGTATAAGTAGAAAGGGGCCGGCTTTGTGCGGACGGTGCGCGGGTCGTTATGGGATTTGTTTGTCCCGCGCGGCGCGTGTGCAAAGGAGGAAACGAGCGTCTTTTTTCTTATTGACGACGAGGAGCGGACGGGGTGCTTTATAGAAGGGAGGGGCTTTTTGTCGTTCGTTTTGCGTGGGTTGCTGAACGGAGTGGATAGTGGGAGATGAGAGTAATGGAATTGAGTTAGTTATTGGTTTAATTGGCGTTTCGCGTTTGATTAATTTTGTATACAGGTGTGCGATAGGTTTTTTGTTGTTGTAGAGGTTCATGAAAAAGTTTGGGATGCTTTATTGCTTACGAGTCGATTCAATTAAACTATACTTTTTAGTAATTTGTCCGAATGGCTTAGTCGGTTATAGGTATACGGTTGCTCCATATGACGAATACTTGCCGCTGATTTTAACATGAGACAGCATCACATTAAATTATATGTCGTACTTCGTTTGAATTGCCTTACTTTATTGTAAATGTTTATTTAAAAAAGTCAAATGTACCTATATATATATATTATATAACAAATACCCTGGTAGGAAATAAACCATATTTTATCTAAAAGTTCTACTATTATAGTTAAAATGCATATTTTATGATGTGGAAATACCATAATTTATTTCGTATGGGTACATAATAATGAAATACAAGCAATGTTCGCTTTTAGCCATAAAGTTACTGGAAAAATATCTAACTTATAGTTAACATTTCTACCAGGGTTAAATAAGTAATAAATCAATTAAATTGTAATAGAAAGGCATTCCGCGTAAAATATTTAATGGAAAAGTTATAAAGTTGTCGACAATAACACACCTAGGAACAATAGAATTCAATAGTTGAACTCTGAAATACAGATTTTTTATTAAAGCGCATTAAATATATGGAATTTGGAATAAAATACTCTTTGTATAAAAATATTACACATTTGTACAATTTTATTTATCCGAAGCAATTCACAAACTAAATCGAGGACAATGAATGTGACGCAGCAAGAAATTCGACGACTCTTTTATAAGGTTTTGAAACTTTAATAAAAAAAAAAAAAAAAAAGAATAAACTTATGAAATTCAACCCAATTTCAAGCAGATAAAGAACAAACACAGAGTCGGACGCAGACTTCTATACCTAACTTTTTTTGTTTGCAACATTTTTATCAATCAAGCGAAACTTTTTTTAATTAAAAGTTTGTCCCCTTTCCCAAGAACATCATCATAGATTGTTCATAGAAATACTCGTTATAAAAATCCTAGTTCTCTCCGCTCCAATCCCAGCACCAATCGCAAACCCTTTTTTCAATGTCCAACCATCAATGCGCTCCTTACTCCTTACCCCGCACAATATTCTCATACCACGCTGAACCAAATACTACACATACAATCCCGGAGTATATAACCGCAAGCCGCCATTGCCAAGATCACGCGAAACAATAGCCGAAAAAGGCTCCTCCGAATCGCATTCCCGAAAATATCGAGTCTAGGGGATGAGTGGGGGGCTAAATGTTTTGGCTCTCCAGCGTATGAGGGTCGCCGTTGAACGGCTCTTGCCAACACGAGCGCCGCCGTCGACCTACAGACCCAATAACCGAAGCTCCCCCCCCACCGAACAGTAGCATTGCGGCGTGTGCGAGCGCGAAAAAGCGTCGACAGCGAGCCCTGCCAAGAAAATAAATAAGCGCCAGCACGAGTACAGGGTTACGTGCAAGGCCGCGAGAGCGCATTGAATTTTTTAGTATAAATCACCAGGCTGCTGAGGGAGAGGGGGAACGAGCGGATGGAACAACGCGGAAATAATGAATATCGCAGCGCGGCTTCGGAAATCCTGGGGATTTATATTCGTCTGGTTTTTTTGCTTTCTCGTTATGCGTATACGCGGATGTGTGTGGGAGAGGAAGAGGATTGTTTTAGATGCTTATTTTTATGTGAGCGTGATTGGTTGTGGTGTAACAGATTTTGTTACACTATTGATACGATAATATTTTTTTGGTGTTTGGATCATAAATATGAAAAATGAAATGTGAGGGATGTGTAAAAATATATTGCATATAAAAATAATTAAATATTGTTTACAAATGATCATGTTTCTTGTTAATTTTCTGTACGGGTGACATATTTTAAGAGGTTGTTTCTTTGAAATTTAAATGGGTAATAAAATGGGTGTTTTGGAAGGGCATTGAAAGTACGATAACTTACAGCGCCGCGAAAATCTGAAAACTTTTCGAATCAATACCAGCACATAAATACTTTAATTTTAGTGGAAAATAAGTTCGAAATTAGTTGTTTTCATCACTTACGCGTGGAACTGCTGTAAACAATAATATTTTGAAAATTGAAAAAAACAATTATACAAGATTGAAAATAGTCTGAATAAGCATTCAATATAGAGAAAAGACCAATATTATCAAATCATCTCAAAACTTACTTCTAAAATATTCTATTTTTACCCTTTACAAAACATCGACACTTTTGATATTAAAAAAAAAAAAAAAAAAGAAGAACTTCTTCCACCTTCAAAAACGTATGCGACTGTATCAAAAAGTCACTTTTGCGACTCTTCAAAAGACGAAAATCGCATCAACTCATCCACCTACTGACAAACAACTCAAACGCACACTTCACACACATACATACAAACACGCGTTCACAACTCTCCACCTCCGCCCCTTTCACTCCCGAGTATAAAAGAGAAACAAGGGGGACGCCGGGAGTAGGTAGGACTGCCTACGCGGCGCGTCTGCCTCGTAAAGCCGGGACCGTAAAAAGGACCGTGGGAGAGAAAGAGAATCGACGGATGCGACGACGCCGCTCTGCCGCCCGGTTTTCTCAAAAGCGAACGAAAGCTCTCGAGCTTCTGCCACTGCACCTGCCCCCTCCCCCCCCTCCGTCTATGTGAATCGGCCGTGAAAAGAGAGAGAGAGAGAGAGAGAGGGAGAGTATCAATTTTACACTCACGCCGGGAGGCAAAAAAATTCAGTGGCAACGCCTGAAAAATAGAGGAATGCCTCGCGCGTATGGCGAAATTGAAAAACTTGGAGCTTTGAAGCTCTCTTTACACGAAGCCGCGTTATTAATTTCGCGTGTATGTTCACGCGCATTTGTTTTATGATTTTTGCGATTGACTTACTTTGAGAATTTGGAGTGCGTTTTTATGAAATGTCAAAAGTGGAGATTTATTTTGTTGCCCTGTTACCTTTGTGCTTATAGCCTGCGCGCGGCGTGTTTTTTTAGTTATTTTGGCAAACATTGGACAGACAGAATTGACGGCGCGCAGTTTATTTTTTAATATAACGTTTGCGCTTTTCAGCTTGACAGGTTCTTCTATGTTAGTTTTATAAATGATGGAATAAATTTAGTCGATGCGATATTTAAAATTTTTCGAAAATTTAATTAATGATGATAAAATTTAAGCTATAGCAGAGAAACATTGTATACGAGTGTTGTAAAAGCTTTAACCATAACATCGTTAATTGTCCTTTTTGTGGCACCATTTGAATAGCAGAGAGTTGAATGATCAAAGGCTCGCTTGAAACCAAGTATTTTTTGCTAGTTTTTAGCACTCGCGACTTTTCTCACTCTCGCGCGATTCAAGAGCCAAGCGAAAATACCTCTCCCTTAAAAAAAAAAGTACACACGTCCTCATCTTCCGCTTCTTGAAACGATTTGCGCTATATGCTTAAAAACCGAAACGAGTTTTTCTAATAATTTAACCTTCAAGAGCCACTGCTACCGTAATTTTATTTGGTGTATTTTTTCATGTCAAGTGTAATACGGTCTGCATTGAAGATTTCAAAAGACTTCATTCATAGCAATTCAGAGGGAACTAATGCTATTATATAGTATTATTCAAAACATATTTAAAATAAATAATTTCCAGCATATATACTTACTAAACCACAATAACTCATGGCTCTAATTACAGTTTGTCCAAATGAGTAATTTTCATATAAACTCCTCATTCCCACCACATCCATGATATAAAATGAATAAATTACCTTGTTCGTATTAAACATTCCCGCTTATTCAACACGAATCTGCCAGCCGCATTCCCCACGTCTTGCAAAAAATTTTCGAATAAAGTGCAAATAACTGCAAATTGGGGCGCATCGACGTCAAAATCTCTCGATTTCCCGGAAAACTCTCTCGATGCCTCTTCCTCGCGAATTCCGATCGAAATCCGGAGGTTATACGCGAACGCTATGTGCGCACTACTCTTCTCTCCGCCTCTGCCGGAGGCCCTGTACTCGAATATCTCTCTTTGCGGGCGGGCGCACTTGCTGCGCCCATATTGAAAATGCAGCATCTCCGCGCCGCCGAAAAACTTCTTCTTCTGCACCGTCGGCCTATAGTTGGAGAATCTCCGAGGCCGCGCGCGCGTGCATCGTCTGAAAAGTTCGATTGCGACTCTTGCAGGGATGAGAATTGAATTCGACAAGTATCGCGCGCTGGGGCGGTGCCCGCGTCTCTCTCTATATGCCTCGCGCAGAAAATTTTGTTTTTTCTCTTTTATTTATTGAATGATAATTTTGTTCGTGTACGAAATAAACTCTCATCGTATATTTTTTCTCCATCGACTTTACATACGTTTTTTTAAACATGTACAAAGTTATTGTTACATTTGTTACATTTCTTTTCATTTATTATGTCGGAGATTCCTCGTGTTGTCTAGTTGAAACGTCTAAGCAGATATCGTTTTCTCGGTTCGATGACTATACTTGACAATCTACGCGAACCGCGAGATTCGATTCAATAAATATATAATAGACATTCGTGAGATTCCAGGTTTTCCTTCAACGGTTTTGACCGAGTCGTGACAAAATGTGTAAATTGTTATCATCTTGTGAAGCCGAATTACAGTAAGAAGCGATCATATGAACACATTTTTACACAAAGATCCATTATAGTTTGTCTTTTTTTTTTGGGGTTTTGATTGGATTTTCCACGAAATAACGCAGTCAAAATATTATTCAACAGATCTTACATGTTCTACATCGCAAATATGAAAATAAAAGATAGTAAGATATCAGTAAATGACGCGAAACGTCGATGACCATTATTAGCTAACAAATTAATAAAATTTATAAACTAATAAACTTAACATAACCGAGTTAACGGAATTAATCATCGGTAAATGGACATACCTACTCTTGCGATGTATAAAAGTAAAGCGCAACAACTGTTAATGAGATTCATCAGATTTTCAATACATTATAGACTATGCATATACATTGTCTCATTCTTAGTAGGTAATAAATACAAGATTAAAAGTAGACACTTTTAATTACTTTAAAAAAGAGTGGCCGGTTATTTGCTCATTACTGATTATATAGGATATAATAAAT
>JAPYZO010004641.1:0-11080 GCA_030522905.1 Torymus flavipes | reverse complement strand
TAGACCAACAATTATTTTTAAATTAATTGAAAGTGTTCACTTTTATAATATAGATGATAAAGTTGATCTTTTACCAACCGAGTACTTTTTCATAACAAATATATTTCTATTGATCGTAATTAACTAAACATTTAAATTTGCAAATATGACTTTGATTATTATTGAACTCATTTATGTCATAGCATTATATTCTAAAAAGTTTTAGAACAATGTTTATTATAATAAATATTTAAAATGTTTGATATTTAAATAAATTTTTGAAAATGCACTTAGTACTCAGCGAGTAATAATCAATTTTTCTTAACATAGTCGTTTCTTTTTGATCTGAGAATTTTTCATCTTTTAAGCTCTTGCCTCGATAGATATATCGATACACAATTTCGTTTTATTTCTCTTGTTCTCTCACGCGTGCAAACACTAAAATGAACACACACACATACTGTCGCCCTCACGCATTCTTCGTCCTTTTTTCTTTTCTATAAAAATAGGTCGATCTTGCACTGAAAATAAATTTTCGATGAATTCAAATCAGTGTCAACTACACTGTTATCAACATTTATGTTAAATGACAAAAATAATTATTATATGTTCGAATATTATGAATTTTTTGTTGTATCTATTTTAATATATTCATGAAAAATCATTGCAAAAGAATTCTCTAATGACACCTAAGAAAAAGTAATTACAATCTTGTACCAATAATTAAAAGTATTTTACTTCGTTTTTTATATTTTCGTTGCTTCTAGAGGTATGTGATTCAAAAATAGATTATTTGAGTGTGTGTTTTAAGAAAACCCCAAGTGTTGACAAGCAATTTCGCTCGTCTCCGCTAGATGGCGTACTTTCATTTTTGCAAATCTACATGTATGTACAAGATCATTCAGAACTACCTAATTGTCCAAGAAAAGAAAAATTTAGCATAAAGTGCTACGATCGCCATGAACAGCATGCCTCGGAAACAAAGACACGAAGAAATTCGGCGCAAATGGTCGCGACGTCGAGTATAAAGGTAGTACAGTGTTGCTGTTACTGCTTTCTTTTGCTGAGGGAAAAGGATTCGAAATGACAATCAGCAACATACTCGTAGGAGGTTATCATCATCATCATCATCATCATCATCGCCCCAGAGAGAGAGAGAGAAAGAGAGAGAAAGAGTTAGAGGGAGAACGGTGTTCTTTTGCTATCTCGTCGTACAAAAAAGGGCACACACACACTGGTTTCGGGCTTTTTTGGGTTGAATTTTTTTCAGCGCTGAGAGCGGGATGCGCGTGAGCGCCTATCGCGGACAGGTCGGCAGGTTCACCCTGAAGAAGACGTTGAGCTCAATGAGGGTGGCGAGTATGAGGAAGACGGCGTACATGCAGAGGCAGGCGCGGCCGACCTTGCGGTCGAGCTGGAAGCGATTCGCGGCAAAGGCGACGTAAAGGAGCAGCAAAGTCGACAGCAGAGATATCGCGCTGTACTCCAGCCCACCCGAGTTGATGCTGATGTAGTGCTGGCCCTTCAGCGTCGGGGCGAACGCGGACTTGATAAGCCAGGGCAGACCGAGGCACAGCAGAATGTCGAACGTGTTCGAGCCGATCGAGTTGCTTATGCCCATCGAACCATGACCTGCAGATAACACGGAAATATTATTTACTGGATATTTTGAGAGAGATAATTTAAAGCTTAATTAGAAAGTTAGTAGCATTTACCTTGTTTAGCAACAATAACACTAGATACGGCTTCCGGTACGCTTGTTCCTGCTGCTAGGAAGGTAATTCCCATGACGGAATCTGGTATCTTCAAAGTGTCCCCTAAGAAAGAACATTTTATTAGAGCTATCATTCGACAAGTAACGACACAAAGTTTAACTTAACGTAATTATAACTAGTATTAATTAAAAACTAAGCATTTTATTTGTACTTATAATCTATGTTTAGAGTCTGAAAATGATAAATTACCAATTATAGTAATCATCCAAGCAACAACGTAGCTCAACGAGCCGATCCAAATGATGCACATTATGAAGGTGACGGGGAACCATTTTTTAAATCTGGGCTTGTCACAATCAGGAATTGTGCACATGAAGATTAGATGAATTGGCCAGGTAAGAATCCACGCAGTCTTCCTTATCCAACCAGCATTTGAAGGCCAAATCAACAACTGGTATTCGTATTCTGTGAACCATTAGAAATATCTTAGAAACCATGTACAGATAACAATATATTTCAATAAGTTCCATAAGTATATCGTAATCTCATGGTATACTTTGAGATTTTCAGGCTTATTTACAAGATTATATCTAAAGTACGTGTGAACAGAAACGTTTACCAATTTCTTCGTGATTCTCCTCTTGCGTCTTTGTGCCGCCATTCTGCAGAGGAACGTCGATAGTTGCAATTTGCTCCACACGGTCGGCGGACGATTGCAATTTATCGGATCTTGATAAGTGAATTTCCCCGGCGTCACCTGCGGATCAATATTAAGGAAAACCGTGTGACTACTTTTCTATTTCATCCCTTTTTCTGACAGAAGATAACAATCGATACACGTATAAAATTTAACAGTCTACGTTCGGTATTTTGATCATACATAAGACTTTTCATAAAAACTGACGAAAAATAACCTGCTTAGCTTTAAGACCACCTTTGATCTTAAAATTCTTATGTGAATTCATAATATTAATATTATAAATTTTCCTTTACAAGGCTTGCTAACTACATTTTATAAAGGAAAAATGACGATGCACTATTCGTTGCAGAACTACTTGATTAGGATTATGAAAAAATTGGGTAAAATTAGTCACTTAAAGTGTACGACAATAATTATAACAAAAACTAATTTATCATATAAGTTTATCAGTAAATGATTAATTGTTATCAAGTTTCCTTCAAAGAATTATATTTACAAGATAATAGTTACATCACTATTATCAGATTTTCACCAATTAACTTGATCATTTCTGCAAATGAAGTACTCCATTAGGAACCTTTCTCTAAGTGATAATTGCTTAAAAAAGTAATGCAATCCATCGTTAAATGAATATATTACATTGGTGATGACACGATCACGAGATCAAATACCAAAAGCTCTATGACGTATGTGGAGATCACTTTATATCAATTGCCGCGCAGTAGAAGGAAAACCCGTAATCACAAGCACCTCATATCCAAAAAAGTGTAATTGTAAGGTAAAATATATCTTCTGCAATAGCAATGCATAACCACTCTTGGTGATATACTGTAACGCCATTTATTTCACATGAAATGATTACGTAATGCCATTTATAACTGTGTAAATACCGACTTCGAGAATGCAGCATCTGTACATTGATCTTAATTACGAGAGCGACGACTCAATCATTCATAATCCCCTCGTCACAAGCGAGAAATCAAACCAATTAAGATGGTGACACTAACTTTCACGACTTTGATTTCTCCGACATCGTGTGAATTGCATGTTAGTGATTCCTTTAATATATTTGGAATTTTAAACGTTAACGACTGATCAAAGAAAACTAATTTGTTCATGATTGACACAAAAATTTCCTAATTATTCTTTTACTATGTGAACAATTAGTTACGGGATTCAAAATTTAAAAGAAAGAAATACCTGATTGGTCTTACCTGGCGGTATGCTTAAGTCCTCTGGCGGAGTGGAGTTTTTCGTGCGGAATCTCGTGCACCTCTGGAACGACTTATCGTAATACATCACGGCGATGTAGACAATGTAGAGTAGGACCAGCGACAGCGCCTCGTACCACTCGACTCGCTCGTCGTGGATGATGCAGATTAAAATGGCCACGGTCACGCCGTACGCCAGGCAGTCTCTGCTCACTGGCCACCAGTCCAGAGGTACTACTTGCTAAAAGATAAATACATTTGTCACAGAATTTTGGGCCCTGTAAATTTAGACTTATTTTAAATTTGTAAAACATCAGGAGGAAATAACAAGTCGGGCAACATGATTTAGCCTAATACGATTGTGAAATTTGTATTTTTTTAATTAGATCAATGTCCAGATCGTCATTAATGACCTAATTCTTGATCAGCTGAAGAGATGACATATTCCAATTTTCAATCAAGTTTATATTCTCATAAAAAATGAAGTTGATGAACTCTTGTAGTAGGTAATCCATACTTTCTGCATATTAATTGAATTTATTATTGTATGAAAAACAATTATGAACATTACTTCAAATCCATGAAATTCTAGATCATATACAAATTTTTTTTTTTAAATTACCATAACAGAAAATTTCGTAAAAACAGCATCATTTGCTATAAATTACAGTAATTTTTTAGTACATTCTATATTTACAACAATTCGTAGTAACTTTTTCCAAAACTTTTTATCCGTGCAGTCAATGTCAAGGATTTGAAACCAAGAACCTAATTTACATATTAGAAAAAATAAATAAAATTTTCATAATTACCATTCCCGCGCCAATCCCACAGCACGCGGGTACGGCCAGGATATTAAAGACCGCCGAGCCGACAATCGTGCCGACACCGATGTCTCCCTCCGTGATGAAGGTGCCGATCGCGTTGACGAACAGCTCCGGCGCCGACGTCGCCGCGGCCATGAAGGTCGCGCCCGCCACGTCTTTCGACATCGACAGTGCTGACAACAATCACAATATTATTATATCCCCTCCCTCATTCACCTCCGTTCTCTATAGCAGGCAGAGACCACCTAGACCTACTTGTCTCCTCTTCCCCGCGCGCCTCGATGACCCAATTGAAGACGCGCGTGGATTAGCCGCGCGGATTATAAGTTTTCGATAACGGGGTATAACATTGAACTCTCGGGGGGAATTTATGCTCCGGCTGGCTTTTTGTGCCGCATTACATCGATCCGTCGATTAACCTGATGTAACGCGTGCGCTATCGATCGTGAAAATTTGGCGGGATGATGAGCTAAGAACATCGTGAATGAAGAGAGTGAGTGTGCTTTCATGCGAAGATGTTGTGCAGGTAAGAAGATAAGGGTTATCATCATAGTTCGTGTTATTTTTCCTTGACGTGTGCATATGTGACGCATTATTGTGACAGCCAGTTTCAGTGCCAAGATAATATAAATAAATCCGGTATATCGAAATCGCGTGGGAAAACCATTGGGGAATCGAGATACATCGGATAATAGATAATAGACTTTAAATTGATTGCAGACTTTGAAGCTAGAGCTAAATTTTTACTCACCGTGGCATATTTTTTCTACGGCAGGTACGAAGAATTTGTCGCATACTACTGCTAAGGCGATGAAGAGGTATAGGGATACGATGACGTGGACGACTACGGCACCGGCTTGCCGCTGTTTCTCGTCGAAGAGGTCATGTGGAAAGTCCTCGATCGCCGGCTGCGTACAGTTTGTACCTGAAACAAAGGCGAAAAGTTAGCCGGAGCCAAGAGCGTGTCTCCTCGAATTCGTTTCTCGATCGGTGAGCTTTAAACACGAGGTCTTTAAATTTTACATATACGATATTCGTTCTCATTTCCAAACGAGGAATTGATAATACTATATATCTTCAAGGTATCGCCGTCAATAGAATATATTGCAATAAGGAGGTGATCAACTTTAAATTAATATTTCGGTCACTATATATTAGCGAGCGTATAGATATAGTGGCAGCACACTAGCTATAGCTAACTTTATATACTAAGACGAAGTTTTTAATTAGCGTAGAAAGGCTTTCCGTGTACATTTCAAAAACTACTTCGATACAGTTTTAAAGTTTTAATTTAAAAGCAATTTGTGCCATTCGACAATTTGCCAGTAATAGCGTGTGCTCTCATTAATCTACTTTATTTTCTCTCTCACTAAATGTTTATCTTCGTCGGTCGTCTTAACGGCCTCCGAGCCCTTATCTCTCTTATATGTTTGTACATATATATAGAGTACCAGGGAAAGGAAAATTGTAGTGATTTTTCGTAACATACGTGTACACGGTCGCGTATACTTTTATTTACCGATGGAAATTACTAGAACGGAAAAATTCGAACGACTGAATGCGATGCCTATATTGATCAGATAATTCCTGAATAGCACCTCTTTAAGGGTACATACTAGACACTTTGGCAAATGCGACGTTCATTTTCAAATAACGTTCAAAGCAATTATAATATATGAAGTTATCGATTGTCAATTTATACAATTTGATATTTTTAAGACATGACCTGAATATATCGGATGATTTTTCGTGTCCCATTTTTATCGCGTGAACTTTTTCATATACAACTGCTTTAATTCTGTCGGAGTGATTTATCTATTAGTTACCGCGCAATTTGTTACTTCGGATTTTTTACGAAAGTATAAATTTATCTTATATCGTTTATTAGATTACTCTAACAACATTTAGATGCACAACTGATAATAGAAACATACGTTTTCGCGTATAAACGTTCGCAATAATATTACCAACGCATTATTAAATTAAATACTACCTATAAAAGAATGTTTATTTTTCCCGGTATATCGCAACCAACAAACATTTCATACTTGAGCGTTATTTCCCAACTTTTACATATATATATATATATATATATCACACAGCATTCGCGTATAATCCTTTTCCCAATTCCAACAAAAAGCATCATCAGCCCGATTTTAATGCGCTCTCCCTCCCCCCCCCCCCCTCTCTCTAGCGATAACGATCGTCACACAACGAGAAGCAGCAGCAGAATCGATCTCCCTATAATACACATTATCGCACAGCGCGTCAGACGCAATAAAACAATGGCGGGCATCGCTTGGCTCTTTAATCGCGGATTAATCATGCTCCTTCCACGTTATCGCTCTCGGACGCGATAACCGCTTGCGCTCGTGTATCCGCGTACACTTTCGCAAAAGAAAGAGGAGGAAAAAATGAGCTCGAATGCCCGAGACTAACTCCCCCGACGAGAGCGCCGCAAGCTTGCGCGCGGCTGCGGGAGACTCTCTCGTTTCGCCCCCGATCTTTTCATTATCTTTTTGCGCCTTTTTCATCCTCGTTAGGAGCTGCTGCTCGTCTTCAAAAGAATCACGGAAAGACCGGAAAGGAATGAGAAATTTCAGTAATTATATGGCTGTACAAAGGGCCGATGATTCCTCTCGGAGCGGTAGTATAGCAGCTTTTCTTCTTGTTTCGGGACGATTTTTTATGCGCGAGAGATAAAATTGGGCGTACTGCGAGGCGTACTGTCTGAGTGGTAAATTCGCATGGGCATTGTGGGCGAGAAAGAGGCGGGAAGGAAAAATAAACTGGAGGTCGTTAACCCACTTAGTGGGTATATATACACCTCCTGGCATTCGAGCTGTGCAAGCTTTGCTGTGCAGTATAATACAATATCAGATTTCAAAGTTTTACAAAATTCAAGCGGAGCTGGGTGCCAGGCCTGCTGTTGAATTAGCTTAACTTCATTGTTAACGTTTCTTCAGAGATTTCGTGATTTGTTAAGTGCTATTTGATACTACTTTTCAATTTAAACCTAATTATTTGTTAATCGGTACGAAGTTCTCTTGATAAAAGCTGAACGAGCTATTATTTCATTTTGATTAAACAAGTTTAAATTTTTAAGGAAAATTACATTTTTTGATTAAACAACAAAAAAAGAATTTTTATGTAGACTTTTAGAAATGAATTCACAACTATTCGCTCTTGATATTTTTGTAAGGCTTATCCGATGTTTATGATATTTTCGTTTTCTTCACACAAGATTAAAAATATCCAGAAATCTTTTGTAACAACGTGATAATAAAAATTTTGGAAAAATCCATATCCACTGCGCTTGAATTAATCATGAATCAAATCATCGTTTTCCCTGGAAATCCCAACCGATTGTACAACGTCGTCATCACATCTCTCCGCAATCAATCATAACAGAGCGTGCTCGCAACATGTTCTCATCGTGCAGACGATAATAACTGCACACGTGGACATTTTTCCACCTTCCCCGATAACTCCAACGTAAGAAAAGAAGCAAAATCATGACTTTCTTCCCGGAATCCCCGCTAACACACATCACCCTACTTTATGCAAACGGAAGAAGAAATCCACCGCACAAAACGCCCCGAATTTGTATACGCCTCGCGCGCGCGTAGCTCGCGTGTCTGCCAACAAAGCAGGGAAACAGCAGCAACAGCAGGGCTTACAGCAGAACGGAGGCACGCGCGCGCGAGTCCGTTTTCACGGATCAATTAACGCCAATCGAAAAGCGCGTACGCCGCGCGCGCGAGGAAACAATCGTACGCTGCACGCGCGCATACCAAACTATCTGTGCCCCCCTCTATCCCCTCCGCGCTTCAGTAACACACTTGTGTCTTTTATTGTCGGCTGTGTGAATGGCGTTTCGCGAATTCGGCGATTTCTCGGTAAGGATGCGCTCGAGCTGTTGTGGTGGCCGGCTGCCATATGCGTTGTCGCACGATAATGCTCTGGCGCAAATTGCTGAACGTGTGGAAGAGGTAACGTGTGATGAGTGGGTCGGTTGGTGTAAAGGAGAACTATGTGGAAATGACTTTTTTGAAGATTTATGTGAAATTGGGAGTCTAATATTGTATCGATTGGTAACAAGGCAACTATTTTGAAAAAATCGCCATCTTTTGTTCTGAAAACATGAAAATTTTAATGATGGAGAAGGTTAACAATCAACTCATACATTATACATCTTTACAAGCAATTAAGCTGTACTTGTAGTGGTATTTACTGCATAACAAGATGTTGTACTTATACCTCAAGTTAGATACCAGTCAAAAAAATTATGAAAATGAAAAAGCTCCATTTGCCAAATCAATATGCAATGCTGGGAAAAAATTTGAAATGCAAGATTCATTTTGCTACATTTCGACAATTTCAGTAATATATAGGTATAATTAATTCAGCCGACGGATCATTTATAACGTCAGAATTAAAGAAATAGAATAATTGCACATATATGTAACGTTCGTATTATGCATGTGAGCTGCTAGTATAAGAAATCGACAGCTCAATAAAACACAAACCATCACATACATACATAATCGAACAGCCAGATGAAACGCACGGGGGAATTCAATAAGACGACGTGTAAAGATATCTCATGAATGAGTCATTATACAGTTTATCGGCAATTCATTGCAATGTCGCGGCACGATCCGCGCATAGACGCCGCTACATTAAGCGCGCAAGTGCGGCGGGGCGCAAAAATAGTGCATACAAGATTATATCTGCGCACGCACGCATGCTTATAAGGCACTCAGACGGCTTTTATCGCGTACACTGCGCTGTTGACCGTAAAGCTGCGTAATTTCGGCTGAAATTCGCGTGTATAACACGCAGCCTTCGATAGATAACTACTGTGCAAACGGCGCGCGATACGCACGCGAGTTTCATTGAGCGCGTTATTCAATCGCTATGCGGAGAGATTTATTTCGGACGCGCGCGGAGATGCGCAATCGGCGCGAAATATTTGCCATGTTTTTCTTTTTTTTTCGTTTTTTGACCGAAATACAAACTTGTTTGACGCGACGAGATTCGCCGACCGTAAAACATTGGCTTTAAATCATCGCTCGGATTTCATGAAGTTTTAACCCTTTCGATTGATGGTGGGGTCGTTTTTCATCCCATCGAAAATATTTTCTACGTGAGTAATTTTATTAAAAGAATCCTATTGTTTTTCGAAACCGTGTAGGCGGCAAGTATGTTTTGCATGAAATACTAAATTTTGTATATGCTATTATTATTGATAAGGTTGAATTCTTAATATATTAGATTGTAGAAATATAGTAAACCAATTCATTGAGTAACGAATTAATGAAATAATGGAAAACTTTTATTTGTCAGACCAAGTCGGAAATTTTTCGGATTAGAAATTTACGATCGACTGATTGAGAGTTATTACTTATCGTCGTACCTTCGTGACAAATATTTTTTATCTCGCGCGGAGATGCCCTATAAATCCTATTTGCGACAGGCATAGATCAAATCTTATATATTTTTAGCATTTAAATATTCCAAGTAAACTTTTAATTTAACAAGTGAACGCATCACCTATATTGTTACATTAAATTTGAAGCACCAATTTGAATTTTTAGAACTACAAATTAAAAAAATTAAAATCCTCTTCTATTATCGACAAATTTAATCAAAATAACGAAGGTTTTTCAAAGCTTTCACTAAAACAATAAATTTTGAAAACTAGTACCACTCCTTTATCAGCAAAGACAATAATATATACCTAAACTCAAAAGTTAGTAAACTATCATACATTATTACAATTTCCATAGTTATATCACTACAAAAACTATCCTCTACCAGACCCATCCCAGTGACAACAGCCTCGACAAGCATATCCCAAAGTGCGAACGTACTCCCAAACGACGCACATCCCGACGCGCGCATTCTTCTTTCAGTTTCGGCAGTGGCCGTGCGCTCCACACATGGGCGTGTACCGTCAATCACGAAAGCCGTCGTAAAATCCAGTACGACAAAACACAACGCGCGCATCGACGACAACAACCAGGCACTTGCCACCGCTCATTAATCCCTATAAACACCTTTACCCAAAAAAGAAAAAAACAAAGCGCATGCCCTTCCCCAGAACGACGGTCCCTTCATAAAAAAAGAAGGCGAGCACTCGACCTCAGCGCTCGATCGATTTCACGGTTCCCCCCTATGGTTATTACTCGGCCCATAACCGCACACTCCACTGAGCGCACACGAATTGTCTCTCTTTCTCTCTACCTATATCGGATTCTGCTCGACGCGGCGGCGGCGGCAGCAGCGACCCATTCAAAAGCTCGCGCGCGCACCGTGGCGATTGTGTGTACACGCTCCACTCCCAGAAATGGGAACGTTTTCACGTTTGTTCAAAAGGCCGTCGAGGCCACTCGCGCGAGCGAGGTATATATGTTGATATGTGTGGGTACCTGTATGTCGAGCGCGTACATCGGTATTTCATTGGATTTTTATATACGTATATGCGCGCGTGCGCCAGGTTTGTTTGTGTTGTGTGTATATTTTCAGACGGGAGTGTGAGGGAGAGAGAGAGAGAGAGAGATTAGTCCTTTGATGGGTGAAACGAGTGCGCGCTCTTTCTCTCTCGAGTGTGTGCCGCGCGTATGCTATATACCTACTCAGGTG
>JAPYZO010004640.1:0-14252 GCA_030522905.1 Torymus flavipes | reverse complement strand
GTATAAAATATTGAAAAAATTCAAGGTGCTTTTATTTTATCTAAGTAATGGCATATTAAAATTTCAAAGACTTCTGTTAACTTTTCTGTAACCATTGAATATCCTTAAGTACAAACTGAACACTGAATTCAAAATCATCAAGAATAAATTTGTACGAAACTTTTGACACCGAGCGAAACTGAACAACGTGGCGTGAAGTCTCTTATTTGAATGACGTTAAGCGAGTCCATATTAGAATCTGCTCGAATGCGCAGTCGCGAGACTCTCTCATAAACAGCAAAATACCTCGTCGATGAAAAAAAGTAACGAGTGTAAGCGGTTAAATATGCATAGAGACGCACCTGAATATTTAATGCCCGGTTTATTCCAGTGGCTTCGGCGAGTTTCTGAAAGTGAAGGGTCCAGAGATTTGCATGGCTTGTCGAACTGATAACTTCGTACATTTATTTTTCGCGATTTGAGGGCGCTTGCAGATGGGGGAGATAGAGAAGTGGACGTACGATGATATGTCATTCGTGCATCTCTGTATCTTCAGAGTCATCGGCATCCTTCCGATCGGTGGTGATACACAATTTTTTAACTTAAGGTAAACATAGTATTAGTTTTATAGTAAAGATAAGTTTGTTTCGAATGTGAGAGGTGACTCGCGTTATGTATATCTATATATTATCTATGTATCTATACATAAAATCTTTTAAACTACATGTCTTTTTTAGTACATATAGGTAGAGAAAAAAAAGTTTAATAAAAATCACGAAAAGTTTTGTAATAATCACCATACTAACTTGTAAACCTACCACAGCTAGGTTCCTTTACCACAGGTAGTAAAAAATACAAAACATTATCAGTCTAGTTGAAAATACATATTTCATATCAAATTTTTAAACATCAAGGTGGATTTTCATACAGTTGTCTATATGGTTTTACCATGAATTCAAAAAAATATTAAAATTCTCAGTGAAAATATTTAGAAAGCTATATGGAAAGCTATCTTGATACTGTTGATGGTGATAGTTTAAATTGATATCCAAATGAAAACCTAAACCTAAAACCTTAGAGATGAGATCAGGTAAATTTTCAAAGGAATTCCAAAGAAATGTAAACATAGATTTTTCCAAAAGGCTTCCATAAAGATTTCCATGTAAAGTTTTGTATTCTGCATAAAATTCATATGGACATTTTATACAATTATATTGTACAGAAAATTGTACAATATCGTAAATTGCTCTATTTTTCCAAAAAGATCACCAATAAAATATGATCTTTTTTTTAGGAATGCTATAATAATCTTTGAAAAACCACTTGTAAGACTACTATAGATACAATAGATTTCTAAAAGTAGAATTATGGGTGAAAAAGTACTATTTGAGAACATAGGTTTTTTTTCAAGGTCCATGAATGGATTCTTATGTGGAATTCAATATAGATTATTAGACCCATACAGATATTTTCAAGCAGATACTTTATAGAAATTTTTACAGTACATTATAGTAAATTTTCTTACATTTCTAGCAAATTATTGCTCAGTCATTAATTTATCATTAAACCACTTTATCTATTCAAAATGTTGCCATAATAATAATGACAAAATTTAAAACTTTAATTCTTGAATAATACACGAATTAGAACACTTTAACTGTAGAATCCTATTGAGGAACCATCTTCCGAGCCTCTACTGTCACACCATCAACACGCTCTTCTACACCATGTACCTGGGTCATGGCGTCCGTATGGCACTACAAGGAGGTCTAAACGTCGAGTACATCTGTGAGATAGTTGTCGTCCATGGCGTCTGTTTGCGCTACCTCATACTGTACCTACAGCGAAAGCAGCTGTTGTCACTTGTAGAACTATGCGAAAAGCTGTGGCTGTTTCTAAGGGCGAGCGAGAGTGAGACTGTTCGGGACTTCGAGAGGACGGTCTATTATTTAAGAAATATCTTTCTGTGTAATGGTATTATTGCTGGGACGTTTTACATCGCAACGGCGCTATTTACCAAAATACCACCAGCAAATGCCAATGATACGGCGAAGAGAGTCCTGCCATTGAAGTGAGTACAGATCTCTTCATCTCTTCATCTCAGAAGGAGCTAGGTATAATGTACGTCCGGTATTTCATTTGATAAAATAATCTTTCTTTAGGTTTTACACGGACGTTCAGGACGAGTTTTGGTACTTTACCGTGACGATATTGCAGAGCATAGTCACTTATAGTATTGCAGTAATACTAGTCGGAATCGAAACTGTCGGTCCTTTTCTCATAATGATGGCTTGCGGTTACCTAAGAGCCATTCAGTACAGGTTCATAGCCATGACGAATACTCCAAACGATAATGGCCTAATAGAAGACTGCCCAATGTACATGGAAAGGTTGCCTGATCTTGAAGTTCTGAGTTGCGTTAAGTTCCACCAAAGGATCATGAAGTAAGTCGTACTAAGATATAAAAGAGATGAGATTATAGTGTACACTTTTAAAAAAATTGATGTCTCTTGACAGTATTGTTAGATCTCGGGTTTTGAAAGCAGCTAAATATCAAACAATTTTTCAACCAGATTTTGCCACAAAATCGAGCAGTTCACGCGCAGCTTGTTTATGGTCCAAGTATCGTGTAC
This sequence comes from Torymus flavipes, assembly GCA_030522905.1. NCBI lineage: Eukaryota > Metazoa > Arthropoda > Insecta > Hymenoptera > Torymidae > Torymus > Torymus flavipes. The sequence goes on along the minus strand of JAPYZO010004640.1, from coordinate 11,640 downwards.
AATTTATAACATGTCCCTTCTCGGCATAAAACTTCTTGAGGTAAATATAAAAATTGGACGACAGTATTTTTTAGAAATGACACGAAAATTTGATTTGTATAATCTGACGTAGAACGATCAAAGTGAATTGAAGTATATATCCATCTTAATGTTAAATCTAGTTCAATTTTTCACTTGCCAATGGATTTCCGAATACCTCGTAAACGAAGTGAGTAAGTGAAATTATACTTTAATTTTAGCACAGGCACTCACTTACCTTCGTTATGTTTTATTGAAAGAGCGGGGCGATATCACGTGCAGCATACACCGCAACATTGACTCATCCGATTTACGAACGTGAGGCCAACAAAATGTTGCATATGATAATACTGAGAGCGCAGAAACCTGTGCAGCTTACCGCGGGAGGATTCATCAATTTGTCGTTGGAAACCTTCGAATGTGTACGTATAAACATTTTACCTGTGAATCTTCCACCTATTAAAAATTTGAATTACAATGATGTTTGCAACAAGTATTTCTTTTAATAATTCCGGTTTTTATTTGCAGATGTGTATAAATGCTTTTTCATTCTTTACAGTCCTCCGGAGTTTTTCTGATTAAAAGGTACTTGATCTCTAAAAATTGAAAGACAGAAAAAACTATTTTTGTAGTTATTTTAGATTAAAATTTTTTTCAATTGTATATAGCGATATTAAAAAAAAAATAAAAATAAGAATTATTTAAGTAGTACGCGCAAGAAAGTTTTATTCCACTACCACTTGTCATTACTAATGATTATGAATGCATTTTTACTTCTCATGTTTGTCTGTAATTTCTATTTAGAATTTGGTAAACTAGTCTTAATTCTTTTACAGTATTTGCAGAGTATACTATTAATATTAAAATACAGAGGTTAATTTTACTATTTATTAAGTCGAAAATATATTTCTTGTCAAGCCACAGCTTTTCCCAAAATATCGCCAATAATAAAGTTTTACGTAACATTTGATACCTAACGAAACTAAACGACGTGGCTTGAAGTCTCTTATTCGAATGACACTAGAATCTACCCGAATGCGCAGTCGCGAAACTTTCCCATAAACAGCAAAATATCTCGTCGATGAAAAAATTAGTAACACTGCACTAAATATAGGTGTCGTCGTCGTTTGTAACTCCTGCGGGAACTTACAAAGAACTCGCAAAGCCTTTTTTCTGCGTACTAAGCGAAAAACATAATTTAATGTATGAACCATTATCAAGATGCTTTTCCCTAATTTCCAGAATTTCACAAAAATAAAAGGGTATTTTAATAAAATCGACAAGACAAATTCCAGATTTCGATTGCAGATATGGAGTCAGCACTTCAAAATATGTGAGAAAACATGTTTTTCATGCTGAGTTCATTTGAGACTTTTTGTTGTATGGGCTTGTGAATTAAGAGAATATTTTTTTTCTAGTTTCTGATAATAAAACAGTATTTACGGAAAATTTTCGACTTGGCAAGCCCATATTTTGACTTTGGATTTGGATTCAGTGCATTAAAATACATAAGAAAACATCTTCCCCATGGCTCAAATTCCATTTTACTTCCTAGATAAAAAAATTACCTAAAATAGTTAGGCATTGACCTAAATTCACATAAAAAAATAACTTGAACACTGATATGAATCGGAGCGGAAATTCAATTAGGAAATCGACTGAAATCCACCTGCGGTAAATCTGCGCGGTTTTTATGGCTGAATATTTTTGTCCGAGCGCACTATCACTATTGCGTAAACCATCATTAATTGCGGTTCACTAACACAGAAAGATCTCACGAACATCTTATATGAGATCTCATGTAGATCTCATATAAGATCTTAATACAGATTTCAGACATATAATGAGATCTACATGAGATTTACATGAGATCTACGTAATGAGATCTCATATGAGATGTTCGTGAGATTTTATTTATATCTCATATGTGATCTCATAAGATCTTAATACGGATTTCAGACATATGAGATCTACATAATGAGATCTCATATGAGATGTTCGTGAGATTTTATTTATATCTCATATGTTATATTATAAGATCTTAATATGGATTTCAGACATATGAGATCTACATAATGAGATCTCATATGAGATGTTCGTGAGATTTTTATTTATATCTCATATGAGATGTTCGTGAGATTTTTATTTATATCTCATATGTGATCTCATAAGATCTTAATACGGATTTCAGACATATGAGATCCACAAGAGATCTTATGTAGACCTCATATGAGATCTTACGGATTTCAGACATGAGATCTACATTTTAATTATAATAATAAATGATTTATTGTTAATAAAAGAATAAATAAATACAGTGTTTTAATGAATATGGAAAAAAGCATATAAAATAATAACATTAACAAAATGTTTATAAAATTTGATTTGCTTATTTTCCATATCCATGTATTTTTTCGTAGGCACTTTTTTCAGCTTTGTAGTAAAAATATTTTTAAAATAATAGAAGACTTTCAGTTCTGCAACATCGTCTATCTCAACTAACATCAGTAAAAATTTGAAAATAAATTTAACTGTAATTTTTTCAATATATCGCAATATATATAATCGAGACAAAGGAAAGCAGCATCTCATTGAATATTAATAATCCAGCTTATTTCCGTCGCTGAAATTCGCTCGTACATCGCATAAACTTTTGTTAACGCTTCTATAACTCGTAGTTAAAAATATTATTTCCAGGCAAAACTTTGTTTCCTCGCTGAGTCTATTATAATTTGTCTAGACGTGGAAATATGATGCAAACCTGTGTTACTGCGAGCTCTAATGCTAAAATTATCGCACAATAAATTGTATTTCCATCGTTTAATTCGCATTACGCACATCGCTCGTAAGCCTTTTTCACTTGCTATAGCTTTAATTGCACATGTTATTCGCTGGCAAAACTTTTTATTATTTCTCCTCATCATGCGAGCTTTTTTTAGCTGCTACTTATAGCTTTAATTGGAAATGTTATTCACTGACAAAGCTTTTTCATTTCTCCGCTTCGCGCAAGCTTTTTTCACTTGCTACCTAGGTATAGCTTTAATTGGAAATGTTATTCACTGACAAAACTTTTTTATTTCTCCGCTTCGGCTATTAATATACACTACACCGCCACAATACGATGTACATCCATTATTATTATTAGGTACTCACTAAAATACGCACGATTCGCTCATAGAAAAAACTTTATCTCGCATAGAACAAAACTTGCTTTATCTCGCATAAAAAATGCCTCACGTATCCATTTATTGCAGATATAAATATTACGATTTAACAATTTAAACTACACCTTTAACTAAAAATTTTCAATTATACAGCAAATCGTAGAAGGTAATTATTTGTATCAAGTAAAAAATCAAACCTGCTGAAGATCGCGCGCTTTGTCAGCGCGCCGCCTATGTCCGGGGGGGACAACTGGGCACAGGAGCGCGGAACAGGCAGCCGTGAGCCGCGCATTCGCGAAAGCTCGCGCCTAGCTGCAAGATGGCCTCGTACCAGCGGTGAGTGGATAGCTAAGCCTCCTGGTGCGCCGTTTTCCGCGAGAGTTCTGCAGATAAAGCCGACGGTGCCGGCGTCGAGAGTCCGCGTTTGTCAGTGTTCGGGTTAGAGATCGTGGAGTGGCGGGGATTAGTGACAGGATAGGATGGGTGGAGAAAGAGGTTTGAGGTTAGGGTTCACGCGCGAGGTGTCTTGTCTCTCTATTTATATCAACTAATGGCGTGGAAAATTAATCGCTCGTTGTGTACGTGCTGTGTATGTGTGCAGCGTGTGTTTTCACCTTTTAGTTTTCTTGTTCGTCGGTTAGTCTGTGATTGTTAGAGTAGATGTTGGGGTAGAAAATACACAGCGCACGCAATGGAGAATCCTCGTTCATGACATTGTGTTGTTTTTCTTTTTTTTTTCTCGTAACGTTATCGGACTTTTGAACATTTGAATTTCGCGCTAGCTCTTCGATATCTCTAGCTGCTTCTCCGCCAATGAGAACCGGAGTTGGCCGAAAACATGTCCGCCTCGAATTCGATACTATCGGTATGGCCCTCGTATAAATGGACGGATCGCAAGTGGAAAAGCCAAGTAGATACACACTCTGCACTCGTCTGACGTGTCACCTATATACCTATATATAATACACGTATATCTACGTGCCGTCGTCGACGTCGTAGCCGGCAACGATTTTCCGCTCAACGCCTGTTCCTATTTACTCCCGCGTCCTTTTCCGAAAAATACCGCGCGGGCTGTGGTAAGAGGAAAATCACTCGTCGGTGGTTTTCCATCGATCGCGCGGGGAAATAGCTTTGCGGCACCGCGACGATAACCCGATATACTTATATTTTGTGATGTAGATATCACCCGCGGTTGCTTGGCTTTTCCCAACTTCCCCCGTTGCGCGAACGACGTAGTTTATTGTCAACAAGGTGACCTGTGCTGTCTGTCTATAGTTAAGCAAAATGTTCCCTTACAGGCTAGGGATCACTTTACTCTTCATCATCTACATGGTTGGAGCAGTACCCAGGGAGAATTTCAAGACATGCGAGCAGAGCAGTTTCTGTCGGTGAGTAAATTGCTTGAATCGTATTGAACATTATGTTTAATTGCATTCAATTGTTCAATTTATTTGACTATAATTTTCATATCATTCATGTATTGCTTATTGTATATATGAAAATATTTGCTGCTTACACGAGACATAATTATAGAAATGATGTCAACTTTTTCTCAAATCAAAACATTATGTCATGCTCGAATGTGAGTGTTTTAGGATAGATAATAGAAGAGATAAAGTTTCATAATATAGGAAAGATTGACGCACTATCTTAGCTTCAACATAAAATAGATGTATTTCATCATTAGAGCAGGAAAATATTTTCTTCCATATTCATCTACATACTAGCTAATCAAACAAACATATTTTTTTTTATTCAAGGCGATGTCGCAAAGTAGAGCCTGGGAAAACTTCTTATGAACTTCTGCCTAACACAGTTGCTCATAATGAATCAACACTATATATTGAACTCTATAACAAAGATACCGGAATTTATTATAAGGTGCAAGTTACAGCTTTAAAGGATAATCTATTTAGGCTGCATATTAATGAGAAGAGCCCAATTCATCCAAGATATGAAGTGGAATATGCCCTGCAAAACCATCCACCACTTGCCAAGTTGGAGCTTGTTGAGAAAACAACAACTCATATCACAGTTGCAAACGGGCCAAATAAAGTTATTCTATTTGTTAATCCTTTCAAGGTCGATATTTATTCGGGGGATCACTTAGTTATTTCTACCAATGCTCGTGGGCTCATGAGATTTGAACATTTGAGAACTAAGCCAGAACAGTAAGTCTCAAAACATTTCTAGTAAAGAAATTTCTTAAGTAACTCTTAAAAAACTTTTTTTCAATTTTTGTATAGGAAAGAACAGCCAGCTGATGCTGAGGCAAAAGACAATGCAGACAAAGCTGAGATTCCACCACCAGAATACCCTGGTGATGGGGCAGAAACTGATCCAGGTGCATGGGAAGAAAATTTCAAAAGTCACCATGATTCCAAACCTTTCGGACCTGAGGCTGTTGCAATGGACTTCAGCTTCCCTGGAGCTGAATACGTTTATGGAATCCCAGAACATGCTGATAACTTTGCTTTGAGGTCAACCAAGGGATCAGAACCATACAGACTCTATAATTTGGATGTGTTTGAGTATGAGGTTAATGAAAGAATGGCACTTTATGGTGCTGTTCCTGTTCTTTATGCTCATGGGTAACTAAACATTTTCTTTTACACTACAAAGATTTTTCTATGATTTTATTTTCTTATTATTTTATTAATTTTAGAAAGGAAACATCTTCAGGAATTTTCTGGCATAACGCTGCTGAGACTTGGGTTGATGTTCTCTCTAATGCAGACAATAATGTTGTTGAAGCTATTGTTAATCTTGTTTCTGGATCCGCAAAGAAACCGCAAGTTGATGCGCATTTCATGTCTGAATCTGGTGTTGTTGACGTTTTTTTCCTTCTTGGACCTGAACCAATGGACATGTTCAGACAATTCGCTACCTTAACTGGATCTGCAAATTTACCACCAGTAAGTAATATACAGAGGGATATATTCAAATATAAGGGAAAACGATGACCGACAATTTTTCTTGATTATCATATAAAAATAAAAAATTTATAGGTCTTCTCACTGGCTTATCACCAATCTCGCTGGAATTACAATGACCAGGAAGACGTGCTGCAGATAGCTGATAACTTTGATAAATACGATTTGCCTTTGGATGTCATGTGGCTGGATATTGAGTATACTGATAGCAAGAAGTATTTCACCTGGGATAAGAGGAAGTTCCCCAATCCTCTGGAAATGGTCAAGAATTTGACAAGCAAAGGACGCAAGCTTGTTGTTATCATTGATCCCCACATTAAGCGCGATCCCGGTTACTTTCTGCACAACGATGCTACGAACAACGGATATTACGTGAAACATAGGGATGGCAAAGATTACGAGGGTTGGTGCTGGCCTGGATCATCGTCGTACCTTGACTTCTTCGATCCCAAGGTTTGAAAAAATACTTTTACTCTCGCCTATTCCCAACCGAATAAAAATGAAAATTACATACCAAGTATTAAATATTTCATTCTTTACATAGGTACGAGAGTACTACATGGGTCTGTACGACCTAAACAAATTCGAGGGTACCACCAACGACGTGCACATTTGGAATGACATGAACGAGCCTTCTGTATTCAACGGACCAGAAGTAACAATGCCCAAGGACCTGGTACATTACGGCGGTTGGGAGCACCGCGACGTGCACAACATCAATGGCTTCGTCTACACGATGGCCACGTACGAGGCGCTCTTCAAGCGTTCCGGTGGTACACTTCGGCCCTTCATCCTCTCGAGGTCATTCTTCGCAGGCTCGCAGCGCTATGCTGCCGTCTGGACTGGTGACAACACCGGCGAGTGGGAGCACTTGAAAGTCTCCTATCCTATGTGCCTGTCGCTGTCAATTTCTGGAATTTCGTTCTGTGGGGCCGACGTAGGTGGGTTTTTCAAGAACCCAGATTCTGAGCTCTTCGTCAGGTCAGTACCGTTGCATATCTCGCGAAAGAATAAATAAAAAAGTTATCGTTGCTAATATCCGATTTTTTCTACTTTTCAGATGGTACCAAGCTGGTGCTTGGCTGCCGTTCTTCCGTCAGCACTCGCACATCGAGACGAAGCGTCGCGAGCCCTGGACTTTTAACGATGAGGTGGTGAACATCGTGCGCGAGTCACTACGACTTCGCTACTCGTATCTGCCCTACTGGTATACCCTATTCCGCGAGCACGAGGTCAACGGCTCGCCCGTACTCCGGCCGATCTGGGCTCACTATCCGAAGGAAGCTGACGCCTTCGCCATCGATGACGAGATGCTCATTGGCGACGCTATTCTTGTCAGGGGCGTGTTCCAGCCGTCCGTTACCGAGGTTTCCGTGTACTTCCCTGGCCAGGGCAAAGTCGCTTGGTAAGAATCAACGATTATATATTTCTAAAAAAATTTCCGTCCATCGTAATTGAATAAACATGAAAATTGTCTTCAGGTACGACATCGACACCATGCAGAAGTACGGCGACGTGAGCAAGCAGAGCATACCAGTGACGCTTCACCGCATTCCGGTGTTCCAACGCGAAGGCACGATCGTGCCGCGCAAGATGCGTATCAGGCGTAGCACCGTGGCGATGAAGAACGACCCCTACACGCTGGTCGTGATCGCCGATAACCAGGGTCAGGCAAAGGGAAATCTTTACATCGACGACGAAGCGAGCTTCGAGTACAGGCATGGCAAGTATCTGTACTTAAGGCTCAAGCTCGAGGGTAAGAAGCTCACCTCGTCGCTGCTGCAGAAACTTGCGAATTACAATACCAAGAGCTGGCTCGAGCGCGTCGACATCGTCAACGCCCCGAAGGGTATTACCAAGGCTATTCTACATTCCAAGGGTGAGTTGCGATTTTTTTTTCTGTTGTCTTGGGTAGGTATTGGCTATAGGTTGTGAATGGAAATTAATGGTTTTTGTTAACTTGCAGCTTTGGGCAAAGTTGATTTAGAGGCTAAATACAACCCAAACAATAACGTACTCACCGTTCGTAAGCCCGGTGTTAACATGGGCGAGGAATGGACCATCGAATTGATAGCCTAAGAGATGGAGACTATTATATCATGCAGAACAGACTAAACAATGAAATTTTGGTGAAGAGCCGAGCAGGGAATTTAGGAAGTCTTTATATATATAATATAGCTGCATTGAAGAACGTTATGGCAATGATACACAACAGTCGTGCAACGTTTTTTCATCTGTGATCCAGTATAAAATATTGCGTCGTTAACAAATACTCGCAAAGTGTTGTATAGCGCCCTTTGTAGATATAAACGTAATTAAAATATCGAAAAAAAAAACAAAAAAAAAAAAAAAAAAAATGATGAACAAGAAGAAGAAAGAGTGTGACATTCAACGAACGCAGTTCGACCGAGTCTCCGGCGTATCAATTTGTACAAGTAGCAGACACACACATACACACGCAAAAGAAACAAGCAAACACACACAAGCACAGTATAATCTACTTTTAATCTTACGTAGAATTGAGTTAGTTTACATTTTTATATGTCGGTGTACCACTACAAGTGTGCGTTAATAGTGTTTATTCCTAGAAGAATGCGTTATTGTTTTAATGATTTAAGCTGCGATTGAATTATTTTGATGTCTTTGCAATTGAGAAAAAAAAATGAAAACAAATATGCAACTGTCGACCATGTCGAAAGCAATATTCGTAATTTATAGTGGGAATGGCGAAGACTAAATAAATAAAAAAAAAAAAAAATAAATACAAAATATACGTTTTATGTTTATGTAACAAATCAATCTTTTTTAATTAAATAAAACGACTTAGGTATGTCTGATTCAGGGAGCAAACCATTTATTGACAAATCGAACATCCTTATCTTTCAACCGATTTTTCATTGTTTCTCTAATAATCAGCAACAACTTTATCTGCTTCACAAGTAAAAATCGTTATTTATATTCCAATTGCGAGTAAACAAAACACTTCCTAGTTCTATGGATCTAAAAAAAAACGTCGTCAATCTCACGATAATCGCCCGCAATAAATACCTGCTTAACGCTACATCGACGGCTAGTGCACAGACTGCAAGAACTGCTACAAAATGTCTTTGATATTAAAGCTACTCCTCGCTTTGTCTCTCGGCTCCGCGGTCACCGACGCCATCGACCGTAACATCTTCAAAACCTGCAACCAGAGCAGCTTCTGCAGGTACACATCAATCATTCTCACCACTCCTACAATAAACAAATCCTCGCTCATCCCGAACAAATTAGACGCTGCCGCAAGTTACCGGCCGGCGCGGGCGACTTCTACGTGCTTCCGATGAACATAACACTGTCGCCGACCTGGGTGACAGCGGAGCTCCGACACCGGAACACGAGCGCGCGGTTCAGTCTCGAGCTGCGTGCCCTGCGCAACAACACCTTCCGCCTGCGCATCGACGAGCGCGATCCACTGAGACCGAGGCACCACGTCGACGGCGTGCTCAAAGCCGAGCCTGTGCCGGCGGATAACGTAAAGATCACGCAGGATCCATTAGCGTTGCAGGTTGTAATTAGGAGTGGAAAAAACAGGGCGATCCTACAAACGGATCCGTTCAAGGTCGATCTCTACGCGGACGGGAAACTCGTCGTCTCGGCCAATGCCGATGGCTTGATGAGGTTTGAGCATCTGAGAGAGAGGTAAATAAGTTTTGGATCACAGTGAGTGTCTGAAGAAGGTATACTGAGCTGTTTGATTATCACCTTTATTAAAATTAATCTTGATCGTGTAGAATTTAAAAAAAATCGTGATTTTCATATAGTATAAACAGGTGTAAACGGTAAGATTTACCATTTTAGTAAAGCCTTCAGGGATTTCTTCTCTGAAAACTCATTGCAAATAGCTGTACGTCGATTAGGTTTTACCTAACTTTCGGTTTTGTAAGTGTCTACTTTTTATATATAATAATTATAATATACCATACCTACATTCTAGAGTTCCTTATTACCATTGCATATCTAATATGTATATTGAAGCCATATTATTTCCGATAACCCCGACGAAACCCGACACACCTCATAATCACTCAACCCCCACATAGAAATTCAACGAAACCGAGCGACGGCTCGGAGGCCGACCCTGATGCTTGGGAGGAAACCTTCCGGGGTCACCGGGACAGCAAGCCCCTGGGACCGGAAGCGGTGGCGCTGGACTTCCGGTTCCCCGGGGCGCGGCATGCTTACGGGATACCAGAACACGCTGATACTCTCGCCCTCAGGAACACCCGCGAATCCGAGCCCTATCGGCTCTACAATTTGGACGTCTTCGAGCATGAGGTCGGCGAGCGAATGTCACTGTACGGCGCTGTGCCCGTTGTTTATGCCCATGGGTATGGTTTTTGGAGATAATACATGTTTATACGTGCCGGTTATTATGTTTCGAGAAAGTTTGAGGTATGGGTTGTAAATCAGTGCGAGTTCTGAAGCGGGCTGGTTTGGAAAAGAAATTTCGTTAAAGCTTTTTCAAAACTGGATGAAGTTCATTATAGCTTCAGAATTATATATATATATTCAGCTAGTTTTTATAGAAATTGGTATTTTCACTGTTGCAATGACGGCTAAAGATGAGTTTTGGGCCAATTAACGCATTTTTCGATTCCGATAAAAGTGACAGTTTTTAATAATCTTTCTAGTTTAAGTTAAAAGGACCGTCCATTATTATCAACGTAATTTATTCCTAAAATCGTCTGCAATTCCAAATCAAAACACTTATTCCTCCCATTCTAATTCCCGGGCATGAAATCCGATTTTTTAGCGATAACTACACCGCCGGCGTATTCTGGTTGAACACGGCGGAAACCTGGGTAGATATATCGTCGCGGAACGCCACGAGCAACGTGAGCGAGGTCAGCGCGCACTTCATGTCCGAGTCCGGCATCATCGACGCGTTCTTCTTCCTCGGGCCCGAGCCCATGGATGTCTTCAGGCAGTACACGATACTCACCGGAACAGCCAATTTGCCACCCGTAAGATGAATTGTTATTATGTGTGGAACTCCATAAATGTTATATAGATCGATTTAAATAAAAAAGAATGGGTGCAGCTCTTTGAGAAAAAGTAGATTTTAAATTCAAATGAAGAAAAACAGATAGATTTTGGAGCAAGTTAAAAAGAAGCAGAAAACGCGAGTTTTGAATGAATAAAAAACTTCTGTAAAAAAAAACTTCTGTAAAACATTTTTGTTTTCAACAATTTAGCAATGTTTGTCATCAAAGAAGTAAACCAAAAATACTTTCATGGTACTAAGATTAAAAAAAGTTTCACTTATACACACGTACATCACCTAGCTTGGTTGGTGGTGTAAATACGTTTAAAAAAAAAACATTATCTAAGATAGACAGTGGACCATTATTTTTTTAAATCCGCGCTTCTCCGATAACATATTACATAGGTACATATAATACTTATCTGCTTCAACAGCTGACAAAGCCCTAAAAATCCTTAGATATTCGCGCTGGGCTACCACCAATCCCGCTGGAACTACG
>JAPYZO010004639.1:0-13162 GCA_030522905.1 Torymus flavipes | reverse complement strand
GTGCAGGGAATTGTCGACGACGAGGTAGTCGGCCGGATATTTCAAGAGTGAGAGCGTGAATGGACGATCAGGGAGTGGGTGAAGGGGATGAAGCGAGTAACTTTTGGCGCTGTTCATTCATAATTGGGGTGGATAGTGTGTATTTTATTTCGAACGTATACGGTTTATATAATTCTTTAATTCTTACAAGTTTCAAACTGAAAGATTACTTGAAATTATAATATAAATTAACTTGGTAATAAATGTAATTAAATTGAATTTATTCTACGCAAACTCTTTTTAACTTTTATACCCTTATGATGTATATATCGTCGACTAATGGCCTTAAATTAAACTTATCTTACATTGAATATCTTTCCTGAAAAATTGTTTAGTTTTTATCATACTACTGGGATTCTAAAGCTCACAATATGGTAATAAGAAAACATTAAACCGAAAAATTACTTGCAATTATTTCAATGCAGATGAGGAAGAAAACAGAAGCGTTAATCAAGTGCAAATGCAAATTCAACGCAAACAATCAGATAATATAAGAAAGCGAGCCCTATGGTAGCGCGTTGGCCTATTAAAACTTTTAGAATTTTTCTCCAACCTTAGTATACACAAACTTCCCTCAACTTCACCCACAAAAAAAGACTGAGATCCATCGGAAGTCCGGCAACTTTTTCAATGCATTTCTACGAAATCCACTCTAATTGGTTATCCCTCTCTCCCTCTCTCTCTCTCTCTCTCTCTCTGTTTTCCTGGAGATGCACTTGCCGAGCTTCGCCCACAAACTTTCTTGCTCCTATCATCCCCCGCATCTTTCTTCGCATCGTCGCCCGGTTATCTGGCAGCCAAACTGACCCCGGGTACAAACAGCTAAAGTAAACACAATTTCTTTCTTTCTCTCCATTCCTCAAATATAACGACAAAATCCTCTATTATTGCCAATACGAGCAATCCGTTTGCTTTCACCCCACACACGGGTCCGCGTGCAAATAAAAATATTCCCAGCCGGGAGATAAAGAGACTACTCATTATCTCCCGATCCCATCAATTTCCGTGCGCCAAAGATACAGTAGAGGCGTCGTCGTGGAGTTCCTTTATCCTCTCAATGGAAGAAACGAGCCGTGATTCCGTCTCATCGTCGGGGATTATTATTATATACGCAGTGGCTGTTGCCGCCTTCCTTCGGGCCTTTTGCAGCGACGTCAAAGAAAAGGAAGAGGATGGTGTACAAGCACTCACGTGCGTGGTCGTCGTTTGATGAATGACGAGGGAGGATTCGAGATCGTCTGTGCGCCGAAGAAATTGCAGAGGAGGATCAGACGGACTCGCCTTTGATGTGAGTTTTGCTAAAAATAAATCTACGGAAGGATTATGGCAATATGGTTTGTGAGAAGTATGAAATAAATATTTTCACGAATCTTTTTAAGATTTATTAAATGCGCGGCTTCTGAATGTACATTTCTGCCGGAATTTCTAATTCTTCATTCCAATTTGTTTAGTGCTTTCTGACTATTTAAAACTTGTAACTTGGATTGGTTCTTCGGAAATTAAATTTTTAAAACTAACATTGCTTGAAATTTTCTTCCTACCGTCTCTTAACTCTTGTTAAGAATATCAATATTTAATTTAATTAATAAGAATTAAACTTGGCATACTTAAAATGTAAACTATAATAAAGTGAAATATGATAATGGTAACTTCGATGCTATTGTAAGGATTCACAGTATAGTTGCCAACAACAATATCTAATTTCAGTTGATATTGGCAATGTTCTCGAGTTAGATGGTAAGGATAAGTTTATCAATCTAAATATCAGTTTACTCTATAGTTCAATTAATTGTTAACCATTATTACAATCCACAGTTAGATAAATAAAAAAATTTCGTCACCGAATGTGCAAACACATCACTGTCCCACACCCCAACATAATTTCCTTTCACGATATCTATTCGCTCTCATTTTACGCTCTCCCACTTTATGACCATCTTCCACCGATAGTCTCTGAAATGTCTCCTCTTTCGTCAATTCCCCATCATTACCGCACACCTCGTCGCACTTTACATACCTATGATCCCCTCCCAATAAAAGAATGCATCACTTCACCGCCACGAAATTACGCCTACAACCTCGAGCGCAAGCGCAACTTATCACGGCGTATCTTCCACCCACGCGGAATCCCTCGGCAACCCAGGCTGTAACTTTGATAGTCCATATCGTACTTCTTTCCTCGCGACGCTCCTCGACGACATTACGACACCCTATATATACAGCACTGCCTGAGAAAGCGAAGCGTCTACAGCCGGCCTAACGAGCGACATTGACGGCGTGTATATATCTCTTTCGTTATATACCCCGCGCTCTTTGATCGCAGGCCGGCGGCGCTCGTTTCTTTCCATTACCGAAGGAAATAAGTACCAGAGAGAGTGAGTGAGCAACAGGGTAGTATAGCGTGGCATCGTGGGCGTGTTTTCGAAGGAGTCGAGAGCCGAATTGAATCGAGTCCTGTTGTTTGCTCGGCCTAATTGGCGCCGTTTCTTTTGCGAAGCCTCTCGTAATTTGTGAACTGGGGGGGAGTAGGCAAGATTCGTGCCGCGAAACGATCGCGTCCGATTTAACGCGCGTGGCTCTATTTCGTGATTTTTTTTTTGGTGGGTTGTTTTCTTGTTTAATGAGGGAACGAGAATTTCCAGGGGGGAGGGGTGGGGGATTCGAAGGTTGATTGGGATTGGTGAGTGTAGATTGTCTAGTAAGAGTGTTAGGCACGTCGACTTAATTTGGGCAAGATAAATATTTCGGTGCGGGATTGAAGATTGTTACTTATGTTTGTATAGTATAGTAAATGTAAAGTGAGTTTTAGGAATCAGAAAATGTTGAACGAGATTTAAATTAATATAAACAAAATTTGATGGTACACTTTGAGTTTTGAAAATAAAATTAGTATAGTCAAACAGTTTAGACTTGCCATCAGAACAACTGATGCATAATTTAACCAATATAGTTAAGCAATTATACACATCCTCGCATAAAATAAACTATTTTTTATTTCACGAATATACAAAATAAACATAACAGTGACACATCTGCATCGAAGTTTTATTCGTTCAATACCATTACCTCGATACGATGGAAGAGGCGTACACCATTATTTCGCCATTTTCCATCGCTGCTTTGACAGCTTGATATTCAAGCTCCAAGAGCCAAGCTTGTCTACGTTTTTTTATCACCCCTTTTTTGTCGAAGTGTTTTTCTACATGAACTCCATCTTCACATCGGTAGAGGATCAAAAATCACATACATACCGCAGGCGCCAGTCGCCTTTGACATCGTCCAGAGCTGAAATTGTGGCTTGCGTATATAAGCTTTCCTCGAGCGCGTCGTCAGGCCTCGTCTATTCTTGGCCAGTCGCGCCGGTAGCTCCGGGGAATAAAACACCCTTTTTATCAAAACCCAAGCTTCTTTCGGAAAGTTGTTTGTACATTAAGAAAATGAAAAAAAGAGGAGGCGAAGATGGAGGATTGTGGAAAGAGTTTTGGGCGCTAGGTGACATCGAAAA
Organism: Torymus flavipes; assembly: GCA_030522905.1. Classification (NCBI taxonomy): domain Eukaryota; kingdom Metazoa; phylum Arthropoda; class Insecta; order Hymenoptera; family Torymidae; genus Torymus; species Torymus flavipes. The sequence goes on along the minus strand of JAPYZO010004639.1, from coordinate 9,618 downwards.
GCATTTCACGGTGATTGCCTCACTCGATTTAACTTTAACGATTTTTCAGAGTTAGTTTTCTCGGGAGTCTAAAGTGACTGATAAATTATTTCGCTCACGATTCCGAGCTGTAAGGTGTTTTTGTCCTCTATCTCTTCCACTGTGTCAGGTGTCGCTTAACCCGAATAAGAAAGGACTACTGCTGTTATACTTACCGCAGTTGATTTGAAAAATTTCGCCAAAAAGAATGTTTCTGAAAGATAAATGACTTGAGCAGCTGACAATGACTGTATTATACAGGCACTTAATACGCCTGATTCATGTCGAAATATCGATGTTTATCAGTAATTAGTTAGAAAGGTTATTACTTTAATGGAGCTTGAGTCGTTAACGATAAAGACCTCTCTCTCTGTCTACCCTAGACCTTGACGCAACAAAATGAAAAATGGATGTATATAACATCACACGGAGAAACTTTTACATAATCCATAACCCCATTACAAATTTGTAATTGACGTCACACCGTCCAACGTCACCATACAGTACATGCAACATAGCCTAGCTCTTAATTACTTCTGAACGATGCCGAAACCGTACGGCGCGAACAAGCCAATCGACAAACGTAAGAACACACGCAAACGCGGAGGCGCCTACCACTCGAGCTCGCAATTTTACGCGGGGGTGGGCGGTATACGCGCCGCGTGTTTGCGCGCCTCCCTGTAACGCAATATCGTCACGTTTCGAGTAACGGCTCGCCATTGTGCCGACTAATTGGATGGGCCCCCCGCGTGACTACGCGAATCGAGGTCATGAGTGACTGCACATGTATGTATAGGGACAAAGTACACATTGACTGCTGTGTGTCTGTTGTTCCATATATGTATACATGTGCATTCGGTCCTTCTAATTTCATTAATTAGGATCATTCCGAAGTAATCGCACTCGTATTCGAGCGCGGCGCGCGCAATGCAAAGCTCATTATGCGCCCGATATGCGTGGGTGTGCTACTGGCTGCTTATGTAAACCTGGCTATGGGCAGACGCAAAGTCAAGCTTGCGTAAGCACCTGCCGTTGTCGCCGCGAGCTTTCGGAAAGCGGAGAGTATCAATTGACGAAGTTTCTGAAAGTTTTTCTTTAAGGTGGATAAAGTTGCAGAAGTATGGGGGTGTTATTGGTCGCGATTTCTTGAATCAAATCGGTGTTGTTTTTGTAGGGCTTGATGGTGCACATGCGTCGCAGGGAATTAATTAGTTTGGTTGCGCAATTAGGCGTAGGCTCGTTTAATTAGGTGGATAGGGTCCATGTTAAGGGCGCATTAGAATTTCAAATTTTGCCGGGATATCACTTGCTAATGCTTGTATGGCGTGTTTTATTTTTTTTAGGGATCGTGTCTCGGGACATTATTTCTATCGCATTAAAATGCAGCAGTGCTTTAAAATTCAGAGCAGTTTTAATAATGAATGATACATACTGTTATATTTCAAATATATGCGAATATGTTTTGGTAAAAATATCGAGATTATTTGCATTTTTGTATTTAAAAATGTTTATTCAGGGTTTTATCTTTCCCCAGAGGATTGTTCTCGTGTCAATTTATAAAATCCTGTTTTTCTAGTTTTGATTGTCACCTTGAAAGTGTACAAAAGTGTATTAAACTTGGTAATTGGTCATTCACTGAATCGATAAACAGCTCTGAGTTTATTAAATATGAAAGAAACCCTTTTTTGGTACAAACTTCCATTGCGACATAGTCTTTCATTTTTCATACACATGCCGTGTGTTGCTTGGTAATCTAGTGTAAGCAAAAAGTAAACAAATAGATTTCCTTCTTTACTATCGCACCAACACTACAAGCTCTAATGACTTCCTAAGAATAACCTAATAAAAGTTTAAGAACCTAGACTTCCTTGATCTACTATATTCGCCACCTAATAAACCACCGCACTAACTATCAGAACACAAGATAGTTATCACGCTCTCATGGAACATCCATCTTTTTCCCAAACTCACCCCAGCCCGACAAATCCCGTCGCGGTGTTTAGCAACTCTCACGGCCAGCGTCTAATCCTCCTCTCCCGTCTCTCCAAAACTTTCCCCGTCGAACTCTCTGCCCTTTACCGATCAATCCCCACCCACCCCCACGATCGATCCATCGAAGCTGGCGCGAACCTTACAACGCGAAATCGTTTCGCGAAACCCTCTAGATTTTCCGTCGTACTCGCAGCTCATCGATATTCACGCCGCGGGCGGGTTTACTGCGAGTTTACAGCGATTGAATTTGCAGCGACGATGACACACGCCTACCCCACAGGCGCTAGTCTCATTAGTTCAACGTCTGCGTGTATTCTTTCTTTCGTCCTTTCTCTTGCGTAGGCGCGAGTAAGTAGATTTTCGAGCGAGGGTGAAGCGAGCGCGGCGGGTGGTTATGAATTATGGAGGGTTAGAGAGAGAGCGCGTTTTTCGGCTGCTTTCGAAATTTAGAGGCGGCGGTTCGTGGCGGCGCGGGAAATCGTCTGTTCCATTATTTCGACGTTGAGCCGGGGAGGAATAATTCAGTGGGGAGCGAGTTTTCACGATGGCGGCGGTGTAATGTACGTCGGAACATATGCGATGAATTTTTTTTAGTGTATCTTTTGCGGTTGGGAATTTTTTTTTGGGGGAATTCTGGGCTTGCAAAATGTATGTTTAAGCGCGTCAAATTTGTACGGCGGGTCTCTACTTGTATATGAAACGCGGCGTGAAATTACATTCATCTTTTCGTACTTTACCGCTCGTTAGATGTGGTTTTTAATTAAGTACATAGATTATGATGTATATTTACGTCGTTAATACGAATCTTTTTCTTTTCTCAGCTTGTACTCCTCATGATTATGGTATATACTACATAATTATTTGAGAAAACTGTTTCTCTACTATTAAATTTATTTTACAAACAATCTGCTACACAGTTTCTTAGAAAAGAGCAAAGAATCCCATCAGAAAAGAACAAAGTCGTAACAGGAAAGACCAATCGGCAAGTCAGCCGGCGTACGAGCCATAAATCACTCGTTCTCTCGTCGTAAGTGACAAACGCATCGACGCGCGTGCGTTGCACCGCACTAAAGTGCAGCACCAGCTGTTCTCCGTCTTTCCTCACACACACCGGCACCCTCTAGACCAAACAATCACCCAATAAACCTGTACCGCCGACTCTTTCTCTTCCTCCCCGGATCGAGATTTATTGAGAGCCAAGAGAAAATCCTGTATATACTGCAGAGTCACGCGTGTATATATACGTCAATGGCGCAGTCTCTTCCTTCCTTCTTGCCTCCCCTGTGTCTCCTCTCTTCGTGGCAACTTACGAGCTTTCAAACTCGGCCCGTAACGCAATTGCGGCATTCGCGCGGCTTCCCTTGTCTATCACGGCGCATTGCACAAGCTTGCAGTTGGATAACTTTCACGAAAATTGAATATTACGCCCGCTGTCGCTCTTGCGGGGGTGGATTTCTCTCTCTCTCTCTCTCTCTCTCTCTCTCCCGCGGAAGAGGGAGAAACGACGCGCGCGGTTGTGCTCGTGCTCTCCGACGTGACGGCGTTTCCGAGGTTTCTTCTTCTGACGCGTGGGTAATAAGAGAATGGATAGTGGAATGTTTAATTTGGGGAATTGATAGGACTTCGCATCTTGCAATCGCACGATTACTGAATTTTGGATTGGTTGGGAAATGGGTTAATGGAGGCGAAAATAGTGCTTGAATGTTTGGCGTTATGTTAACATATACTTTGGTTGAAATGTAGTGATGTGGTTAAAGACAGATTAATTGAAGAATTATGAGTATCAAATGTGGTGGTCCACACTTTTTCTTAAAAAAATTATTTTCTTACTCGTGAAGGTTCGTCATATAAATTAATAACGAATAAACATTAATTAATTAAATTGTTTGCCTAAGTGAGTTGACAAAGTAAATACGACAAGTTTCAATCGTCTCCAACGAAACTTGTTTACGCGAAGACAAAGTTATGCTTCGTACCCAATGAAATTGGAGAGGAAGTCTTATTATGTTGCGATCTGTTTGCAGATAGTTTTGTTATAGACAGGTTGCGTCAATAAAATCGTAAGAGTAAATAAAGAGAAAAATAGGCCTACATTTCGTCTATCACTTTTAATTTCACATTATGCGTTCATAATTTAAAAATAAATCTTTCAAAAGTTATATATATATAAGCTTATGTAGAAATGCTATAGCTATGTCATTAAAATCTGTCAATTTTAATTTCAAACATGATATTTTGAAAATACCACCAAACATTTAAGCCTTTCAAGAATACCTGTTATACTAAATTACTAAAGATTATTTATAATTAGTTATCGGAGAACCTTCCATCAAAGAAAATAACATAGAAGAGTAGCTTTAAACGATTTTAGAATGTCGTTAAAATGTACACTATAATACATAATTCATGAAAACAATTTCTGTAATTTTTGTACCTTTTACCTACAAGTTCAAAAGTCTAGAGGCAAACCGCGCAAGTTTAAAGGCGATTTGTAACCCGGCATTAAGTTAGCAGGGATTGGGCGTCCGTTATTCTCCCAGCCGATACTGCCTCTCTCAATTTCGAGCGGGATACAAACTTATGTTCCGGCTACACAATGTTGAACTTTAATTGAATCGGTCTCTGTTAACGGTGAACAAAGTGTCCTTTTTGAAGCGCGGATTTTCCCCCTGCCGTCGACGATTTTTCGTCGCCATTAGCTGCAACGGAAAGTTACATGTCAAAGAGATATAACAACGCGCCTCGTCTCATCCTGGGGATCATTACATCTCTTTCCACAGAAAACAATCGTTTTCGCGTCGCGAGCGAGCAAATGTTACTGAAATGCACACTGGCGCTTGAGGAAACAAAATGCGAAGGATCTCAAAGGATTGCGAAAACATTTCCGACGACGAGCCGACGTGGGATGCGACGGAAAATTATCTAGGACACGTCAGTAGGTATATAGAAGACCGAGAGAGCGACGGAATTAAGAGACACGCGAGCGCAGAGGAATGAATGTCCTTTAGAAATTGAATTCTGACGTGATTTTCGAGAAGCATTTTCGAAGATTAAAAGCATTTAATCTGGGCGATTCATGAGCGCCGGGTTGTATGCAAGTTGTGTCTTTTGCAGGGGAAAAGAGAGGAAGAGGGTGAGTGGTGTATTAAAAATCTCATTATTGCAGGCTTTGTTATCGGATAATTAAGGGGGAAGTGCGCTACTTCCTTAATAACCGAAGTCAGTGACATATATCAGATAATAATGTAGATAATGGGATATTAGTTGGAATGAAGCTGAAATTCTTTGAGGGCAATAGGGTGGACGTAAAATTCGTGGAACTCTGTTAACGCCGAAAAGTAAATGTTCATTATTATAGAATTTGAAATTTACATCGTGTTTACTACCTTAATTTTCAATGTAAATTATGTGTTTGAAGAATCCAAATATAAATGTAATTTCAGCTTTTATACAATGTTTCGTTACATTATTTTATCCGAAATAGCCGGTAAAGGTATATCGGAAAAGATCTAAAAAAAAGATCAAAATCATAGATACATAAAAGGCATCACCATTGACTCTCTACATAAAGAACATTTCCAAACATTCCCTTGCATTCCGACTCTTTTAACGACAATGCGATCTGTGTCTTCTCAATTACTAATGGTGTCGGTAAATCCACTACATATCGGCCCGGTCAATTTTATCACATAGCCATCCGTCAAACGGCACTGTACACATGCAGAGCTGGAAATAATTCGTCGGCTCGCGTGAAGATTCGGCCGCCAGATTACTTCCGCACACACCAGCGCGCCGTGGCACGGTTTATCTTCTTTGGGCGCTATAATCGCGCGAATGGGGAGGGAAAGGGATAACGCGGATTTAGGCGTGTATTTAATTATTTATGGCAGACGCGCCGCACGGCTTATACTGCGTGATTTTATTACCGATAGAGGCGGTGTATTGGTATTTCGGTGGGAAGTAATTTTGGTATCGATCGTTTGATTGCGCTCTCGTAAAAGGTATATTGCGTTTCATTATGCAATAAATAACGAAGCTTTATAAAGAATTCATTGATGCCGGGTAAACATAAATTATTGAATTTTATTCATCCATGGGATTTTAAAAGCCATTGATTTTTCATTAAATTTTTAATAGTCAAAACATATCTTTGTAAATTAAATGTTTTGTATTATTTTAATTAGAGAGATTTTGCTGGCATTAATACACAAGGGTGTGTACATTTATTATTGTTATTATTATTTTATTTTTATAGTTCAATCATACGAAATAAATGATATTAATTTGTTTCGTATAGAAGTTATATATTGCAATGAGAATTAATCTTACTTCCATTCCAAAAAAGGTAACGAACAAATTAAACTTAAATTTGTGACTTTACCGATGTATTTTCTTCGCTTGTTTTTCTTAGCTTAAAGTATTTACGGAAACAATGTAAAAAGTTACGCTACCATCTTAAAGTTCTGTGAAGAAAAAAAAAACGAAACGAACACACAATTAGATTTGCAATCACAAAAGTCGCCAAGTATTTACACCTTTAACGTTAATTAAAGAACCGCTGCGGATATAATTTAAGCGTCAGCCTTATTGTTCTCGTAAAATTAGGGTACTTCACGTTCTCCCGAGTTCCTCCACCGCATAAAGCAGTCCTCGGAAACGTGCGCGTACGTACTCCCGTACTTTAGAGTAATCATAACTTCAGTAAATAATTTTCCAAAATTACGGCTTAACACAATTCCGCGCCCACGCTAAGACAAACAGAGCACAACAGCGCGACCTTTCCGACGTCCCACGTAAGCAAAAACTCTCTCGAATCAAATTCGAAAGAGTATATATACATGTCCCAAAAATAAGTTTCGCAAACTCAATATAATCCCCTTCCGGAGTGAAAAATAATGGCCCATCCCGCATTCCTCTACATCTAGCACACATCCTCTGTCCTATAGGACGCGCCAGTCTTTTTCCCCATCGCCGTCCACCAAGTTCTCGCACTTCTTTGGCCGCCGCTGGTGGGCGCTGCACGGGGCCGTTATTGAATTGAGCTTCCTTCGCGAGCAGCTCCATCATCGGGAATCACATTATACCGGGGCGTGTAGCCTGCGGCCCTTATAGTATATGGGATCGAAGGTAGAGGGAGGAAGGAGGTCGATGTGATATTGCAGGAGAGAGCTGAAGAATTTCCGGTGCAGGCGACGATGCTGTACTCGCGGAAATAATAAGGGATAAGAGTGGACGTTCGTTATTGCTCGCTGGACGGATGGATGATAAAATTGTGCGAGAAATGGCTTTTTTTAGTGTTATATTTTAACGATGAGGTGTGGGTTATTTCTCAGGGTGAGAAAGTAGTTTAGTTGTAAATTTAGTGTTTTTTTTTTAAATTTTGATTTAAAAAATTTCTGCAAAAACTTCAAAGTAGGTAGGATAAGAACTGATTTGTCGTTTTATTGGTTTTTTGTTTACCTCATAGGTTTACATAGAGTGATATAAACAACAATATTTTTGCATTCAGTCTATCTCGTAATTTTATCACAATGGAAAAAAAAATGTCTATTTCAATGAAGTTTACCTTAATAAATCTGATAATGATCATTTTGTATTCAATTACCATATTATATTCTAATAAATAGGAATTTAGTGGAAGAAAACACATTTCATCAATGATTGAGAAACATTTTGATTTTGTATCCGTTACTAATAGAACTAGAAAATTATTAAGTATCTAGTGGCATTTGTTTCTACCAGGGTAATTAAAACATTTGAAAATATAAAAGAAATTTTCAAAAGATTTTCCTTTGTACGATTTAACTGCCTATCGTTCTTATTTTGCAAAAGAATGATACTTTCCAACAAAGAAATTCAATAATTATACAATAATCATGATACTTTTCAATTTTTCATGTTGAATCACAAAAACCTATTTTAAAATGATACCTGAAGTTCTGTACGTAAAGTTAAACTGAATAATCTTCATCTAAAAATTTATTAGAGCTTTATGAAAGATACACTTCAAAGGAACTAGGTAGACAGAGCGTAGCTGTAATAAAAGATAAAATAGGGCTGCTTTATTAGATTTCCAGTAAAGTGGAAGAAGAAATAGAATTTTGATGTAATTGCATTTTAATTAAAAATATTGATAATCTACGCTTCTTAGGAAAGCTTTTATACTAAATTGAATTTTATAAAAATATTCTCGTTAAAATCATTCCAACGAGATTTTATTCAAATAGAGATAGTACAACATTTTTAATGAAATTGTAACGCAATATATTTTGTTCATTAAAAATATCTTCTTCTATAATAAATCTACACGCAGATTTATTAATTATACCTGTAACACAATTTTTAAATCGTGGCAAAACTCATTCATATCTCTCATCCGAATTCGTCAATATCAATTTAAACTATCGTCCTATACATTCTTTTTACTTTCTTTCTCTAAATCCACAGATCTCCCAAAACCAGATTTCCGCGCGAAAATCCATATCCATAACCCTCGACAGGTCTATATCCTATTTCTTCCTAAGATAGAAAAAGATAGAACGCCCGGATATCCCGGATGCATTATAAATCCCGCTCGGACTACGCTGGGTATGAAATTGAAGTTGCGCGCGCGTTCTTCACTCTGTATAGGGCAGCTCTTCGATTTCTCCTCCTCCTCCTCCTCCCCCAAGATATACATATATAGGCTTATGCGAGGGCGGAAAAAAGATAGGCAGCTGCAGCAGAAACAAGAGCTGTGCCGAATTGCAAGGGATCAATAGTCACCGCTGCGGCAAGGTGCTTTTAATTGAGGGATAGGCTTTGGACCCTGAGAGTGCATCGATTTTCTCTCTACAGCCTTCGTCTCCAGTTCGTTACTTTATTGGGAATTATGAATGACCGGGGTAGAGTTATACCGACTAGAGAGGATTGAATTTCCGATATTTTAATTATGTTGCGCCGCTGGGGAAAGGGGATATGCACAGCTCGCCGGAGAGATGAGTGAAATGTATTCATCTTCTCCGGGCGTTCGATTGCGTCGCGCGGTTTATTGGTCGTTACAGATTGGTATGTATATATATATATGTTTCGCTTTGATCGTGCTCACCCGGTAATGCGTTTAAAGCCGAGCAATTATTTTTGCTCGAATATACAGCGAGCTTCTGCGGGACCTAATGATAATAATGTAGCCCTGACGTAAACCATATAATTAATCACGCGTAATATTACAAAGATAACTCCACGTCCCAGAGGTAATTCCCTTAACCACTTAATCCCTCTACCGTTACATCTAAAAAAAAAAAAAATATTCTTCCACTTCCCATACTCAAGGAAAAGACATACTCGCGTCATTATACGCCCATCGAGCTTCTCGATTTCAAAACCAACAGAACTGTCAATTACACTCTCCACACTTACTTCCTCCGCAAAGAATCCCACGCCGCGGTAAATTCGAATTTCGCGCGCACTCTTTGAAAGCCGAGGAGAGGCATTAGTCTGACTCCCTCGTCGATGTGTACGAGGAGGTTGGTATCGAATGTCGAAGGTCTGCGGGCGATTACGTCCCCGGAGGTCGGCGGTGTGCGTAAGCACGTGCGTATACGCGCGACTGCGCTAATTACCGCGTGA
>JAPYZO010004638.1:0-12993 GCA_030522905.1 Torymus flavipes | reverse complement strand
GTGTGTGTGTGTTGTAACTTGTTGTAAAGCGCCTCTCGGTCGTGTAAAAATAGCGGTGTGTGCGCGAACTACTTCCCTCGCCTATACGTACACATCAGGAGAGAGAGTTGCTGCTTGCGCCTCTCTCTCTCTTTCTATGTCGATGTTGCTGCTGTGCCCCCGGCTTCGTCGAGCAAATATTTATTTCGCGGTGGCGTGCGGCAGCAGCAGCAGCAGCATCCCCCGCTTACGTCCGCCACTTACGTGCTCATCCTCGAAATTCACGCTCACGCGTTACGTGAGAGAAATGCCTCGCGTGTCGACTTCTACCTCGCGCGGTTGCGACGGGGAAGCGTTTTGGGTATATAACTGGATTGGAATTTTTTTTGCTCCCTGCTAATCTTGTTGAAAGCCCGAGTGCATATTGGAATATCTCTCTCTCTCTCTCTCTCTCTCTCTCTCTTATAGTCGTTTATTTTCATAGCGAAACTTGGGTGTAACTTTTAATAATGTTGAAATTCCGCGCATTGCAGAGTATTAATAACGATTCCAAAAGAGAGCGCGGGAATTCGCAAAATAGTTCGCTTAAACGAGAAACTCGTCCTTTATTTCTTCGCGGAGGCGCGCGCTTTCAATTCAAACGAATATATTTCTAATAGAATGGCGCTTTGGCCGCCGTCGCGCCTTTTATTTATAAACGTCATCGTGGCGCTTTCTTCCGCAGCACTATAACCGAGGCGATTTATATTATTACTCTTCAATATTACATATTCTTTCGGAGAGCCACGCAGGCATTCCCCGGGTACTTGGTGAACTTGGAGATCTGTAGGTACAGCGCGAGGCGAGGATAAGTATACGACTTCTTCCCTTTTCGTGCCGATCGCTCGTAGCCATAGCTCTCTCTCTCTCTCTTTCTCTCTCTCTCTCTTTCACCCCCGCCTCGAATTCTTTCGATCGGCCACGCCGCAAAAGCCAAGGCAGAAGCTCGCTCTCGAGGATATCTGGTTATTTATCGAGTCGAATCTGCGCTTTCCGAAACGTTGATGTGTGTGTGTGTGCGCGCGCGAGAGAGAACCCGCGTCTTGTTTGGATCGCGAAATTTGGAAAGTTTCGTTATTTATGACCGCCGCATAATCTCGTTTCGGTGTATGCCAGTTTTATGTGGGACGACGCTCTCTCTCCCTCGCTCCGAACTGCTCTTTCGTTGGATAGAATCGATGAAGACATTCGCGTGCAGGATCTGAAAAGTATACGATAGATTGCCCGTGAGATACGTTTAGTTACGCGAACTTTAAAAAGCGTATTCGATCAATTGCTCGAGTTTTATTTAAGGGTGGGGGAAAAAGTGCGCCATTTCTACTCTCTCTCTCTCTCTCTCTCTCTATCCACAGATACTACTACTACGACTCTACATCGATTATTCGTCTATTTTTGTTTTCGAAATAATTGCAATTGACTTTTAGCAACAAATATGTTTTCGCTCTATTCGCCAGCTATATATCGCTCGCGATACGTTTCTCTCATCCATTATAACGCGCCGCAATATTCGCACGTATCACAATCGCCACTCAGAGGTATTTTAAATTGTTTCTCTCAAATTACTATATCAAATGTAAGCGACTAAACAGTCGGTCACGTTGCAGGCTAAAGAAAGATTATACAAAAACATATTAGCCTCCGTCTCACGCAATAAGCCTGACTGAATTCGCCACAATATCGCCAAAGCGTCGATGATACTCAGGGATCGACGGTATCTCTCACACCTATATATAATCTCTATGCCTTCGCAGTCGGCAATTAAAACCATAGTGCAGCCATCTGTGGGTCATCGCGAGCGCGATTAGACGCTGCCGAAAGTCATATGACTAAAAACGTTGCTGCTTATCGGGCCCCTAACTATATTTAAGCGCACTTATCGCGCCTCGAGTGAGCCTCTCTCTCTCTCTCTTAGCTATTATCGATGATGAACTTGAATCGACCTCGAAAGCTGCGCAATAACGAAATTGGCCATGAGGAGGAAAGGAAAAGATGATCGAGCTGCTGTTTCTTGTACGTACGTTACAAGAGATTCACGCATTATCTTTATATTAGGTGGCGTCCTTTCTTCTTTCTTGAACGTTATACGCAAAGGAATGTGGTAGTAACCAGCGATAATGAATAAAAGCAGAAGAATTGATTGTCGCCTCGCCGTAGTTACCAGAAGATTCGAGAAAACCATGATCGTAATCTTCGAAACAGGAAAGAGATTTTTGGAAAAGTCGTCGCCGGCTAAACAAGCCTGTGTATAACGAACGATTGCATCAATCACGCCAGTGGAGAGATGATTTAACGACGACGATTTGCAGCTGTTTTGGCTCCGGGCGGCAGCCAATCATATCTAGCATTAGCCCGGCGAAAAAGCAGCTCTAATTTCACGGCCGTTGTGAAATACAATCGGATTGGCCCATTGTAGAAAGGGGGAGGTAACGGCGGAGGCCCCAGAGTTGACGCATTACTCTAACGAAGCACGCCGCGCACTACTCGGGGGGCGAACCTCAAACGAGAGATAGAGTGTGTATCTTCGACCCCCGAGAGAGGATAGAGAGGACGGGGGAGAAAGAGAGAGAAGAAACGAGGAAGAGATGAGAGTCAAGAACCTACAGCAACCCTGCGAGGAGAGAGTGAGAGATAGAACTTGTGCAAGAATTAACAAGAAGATGAGGACGAGGGCGCGAGCAAGAAAGAAAAATAAATATATGATTTCAGCGCGAAGCAAAGAAGCTGGATGAGATGAGCGGTGATGGCGCGGAGGTGGACGATCGAGGAGGAGGTGGAGGAGAAGAAGGGGGCGAGAAATGTATAAGCGAAGGAGACGTAGACCCTCTCTTTCCGTTCCCTCTCTTTCTCACATCCCGAGAGTTCTCCCTCATCCTCTCATCGCTCTCTCTCTCTGCTATAGCGCAGGAAAGTTTGTTCGCTCTCTAAGGTTCACTCCCTGGTAACCAATCCGGAAGGCAGTCATATTTTCTCCCTGTTCGCGAGTCGGTCTATCGATCGCGAGTGAGGAAAGAGAGAGAGAGAGAAAGAGAGAAAGAGGAAAGAAGGAAAGAGCGCGCGCACACAGGTCCGCGCGCGAGCGAGAGCGCGCAGAGTCAACATCAGTCATAATACAGCCCTACGGGCGAGCGAGCAGGGTTATTAAGAATAATACGCATCCTAGGTATCCTCCCATCTCTCTCTCTCTCTCCCTCTCTCCCTCTCTCCTATAGCGCGCACGCCGCGAGGGCTTAGAAGCCGCGCAAGAGGGAGTATCGCGTAGGCGAGATAGAGAGACATCAGGGAAGAGAGAGCGAGAGAGCGATACAGAGATGGAGAGACGAAGGATCGAGAGAAGGAGAGAAAGAAAGAGAAGAGTGAGTTGGGTTGCCAGGGAAACCGGCCGGGTAAAATCCCGCAAAGAACCACTGCAGCAGCAGCCACTAAAGCTCGCTCTCACACACCCGCGCGCGGTTTCCTCGCTTATACATATAATACTTTCTCTCGCTCTTTTTTTCCGCGATCCGTCCATCTCTTGCGCGGCTTCACTATACGGGCCTCATCTCTTTGTACATCGACGCTATCTCACCGCGTGAGCCGCTGCCTTTTTGTACAGTAGCGCATATGTACGCACGTATGCGCTCATTTTCACTTGACCTTGACGGGAGGCTGACTCTGCCTCTACCTATACCACTAGACCGCTCGCTCTCTTTCTCTCTGTCTCTCTCTCATACACACACGTGTGAGCGCGAGCACGTGGTGAGATGCGGAGAACGTGCCGCGACCGCGAGCACGCTTTTACTGCCGCGTTATATAGTCGGGATCTTGAATATCAAGCGTCGTCGTTCTTCCTCTCTCTCTCGCTCTACCTCACTCACTCGCGCGTTCTCTGTGCCTATTACTGTATTTCTCTATCTTCATATCTCTCTGTCTCTCTGACATTTTCCTTTCAGAAATCATCATCCACTTGCTTATGTGCTGAGATTATATATCCTTCGTAGTAGAGACGAGATGCCTGATTTTGCTATTATTACGTATATACATTTATATTATATATTGAATCATCTTTTTTAGTATTACCGCTGCATGAATACATTTTACACGCTTTTTATTTTCTGCGACTACGCGTACAACGCGTACATATGTACGTACTGCGGCCGACACTGCACGTAGAACAAATTTGACCAACAAGTTTGAAAGCTCGTACGTACGCGCGGGGCGGGGGGGGGGGGGTGCAGGACAGAAAAGCGATGTGTTCTTTGCCTTCAGCGATACAGTGAAAGAGAGATAGAGTGAGAAATGTATCTGCCGTTGCGCATTGGCGCGCGAGAAAGAGCAAGAGATAGTGTCCGAGTCGGACTGAGCCCCCTCCTCTTTGGTTGCAGACCAGGAGGTCGCCGAGGAGGATGGGGCTGACCCGGCTAGCATGAAACCGCAGACGAGGCCGTCCCGACCGAGCGGTGGCGATACTATTACCCAGCAGCAGTCAGGCAACCCAGACGATGATGATGCTGCCATTGCTCCTACTGTCATCATCGATCAGATCGACCTCAAGTCTGAACCGCACTCCCCGTCATCCTTTGTCGAGGAGTTCATTCAGTGGGAAGTTCTGGAGCAGGAGGAGGAGGAGGAGGAAGAGGACGAGACTGGACTACTACAAATAAAAGTGGAATCCATCAGAAGCATTCAAGACGAAGAGCAAGGTCCTGCAAGGCCTCGATCCGACACGCGCTATCAGCTGCGCAAGGAGATTCGCAAGACTTCCACTGCTCGCGAACGCTCGCCCAGTCCAGCCGAGAGCGAGCCGAGCGATGACAACAACGAGCAGAAGCCTAGCTGCAGCTATAGCAGCGGTATCGGCAGCTCCACCTACTGCAAGTACTGCAAAAAGAGCTTCTCCAGAGCCTGGTCGCTGCAGAGGCACATGGCCGACACGCACTTCTACGTGCCCCAGTCGCTGGCCTGCGAACTCTGCGGCAGGACTTACAAGTCCAGGAACAGTCTGATCAGCCACAGGAGCCAGTACCATGCCAAAAAGGAGAGGAAAGACCATGAGAACCAATTATAACTAAGTGGAAACCTCTCGATGAGCTATCATGTCGCAAACATTATACCTTTTGCCATATAGATTGCAGTATTGAACGTTTCGTATACTGACGCGCGCGTACGCACAGACACGTATGTACAAACGAAATGACCAAAAATAAAATGTAGTTTAAGGGGGATTGAAATTCAGTTGATGAAGATGAGAAACATAGTATACTAACCATATTTTGTATAAGCTTGTACAGATGTTCGATATGTCGTAATGAACAGGGATTGTTTCTGTAACCGTTTCTAAGGATCGTCTTAACTTCATCCGATTCACACTCATTAAGCTAATAATGTCATAGTTGTTAATCTGGATTTCAATCCTTCAACCATTGTCATTTAACTTCTTTGTATCGGTAGTTGTACGTGAGATTGATTACCTAACCGAGTGTATAATACTCTTCAGTAGCTTCCGTAATGTTCCGCATCTGAAATTTTGTCGATTACGAACTCACATAGCACACTAAACAGATTATTTTCTTATAAGGCTTATCCTTACATTACGATATTTGTACTTAACAAAGTTATTTCATTATGTTCGATTAATTAAACGTTGATTCGTCATGTGATAATCATACCAATGAGTGATTTCACTTTGTAGACATTTCTTGTATACTTAGAATATGATTCACGTTCCTCTGTGTACCAAGTTCTTGAAATACCATTTTGAAATATAATTTACGTATTATGTTAATCGCAATGAAAGTTTTGCTGAAACAACGATCAGATAATAAAAGTGGCACGTTGCTGTGCAAATAACCATACGTCAAGTCTCATTCTATTTATTTAAATCCCCATTTCAACTGATTTCGCCATTAATGAAAATATGTGACATCTTAAACGAAAAAAAAACGACTTATCTATTAGAATACAAAACTTCGCCTCTTTCATCGCATCAACTCATCACAACCCATCATACCTGTAAATATTATATATACTTCCCATATCTACACGAATATTTAAACAGACAAATCTGTGCACTACTGTCTCCTGCTGTAAATAATAATTGCATCAACATCCGGATCCATCTTGGTGACTTGATCTGAACACTAACGACACCGCTCTCGATTGGTCGCTGGATTCTTCGATTGCTTGCACTCTTCTGTATATGAACTAAGAACGTAATATACCTAATAGATTTACGTTTACTCAATTATATATTGTGAAAAGTGGCTTTTGAGAAAGATACTCTTGATTTCTGTCAATGCGAACTCGCTTCACGCTGTTTACTCAACTTGTATTGTACTGAACAACAATACGCGTGAAAACATTAAAGTCATTAGCATTGCAGATATATTTTAATAATTAGCATATTTATTGGATTTTTCTCGACAAACTCTATAATTTATGATAATATATCCATCGACGTAGTTAAATAAAAGCGGACAGAGAATTAAAATTGCATGACAGAACTCTCACTATCCTTCTCAAAAGCGACTTGAATGGGCCAAAGAACGAAAAATCTGAGGTCAGGCGCTCGGTGAATGGTTCTTAACACGCGCTAATCAATATCGTTCATTAGGAGGAAAGATACTTGGCAGGGAGAATTTTGACAGTCAACTGTTATTACGCACGGCTTGTCGGGTGTCGGTGGTTGAGTTATTGTAGAATGTTAAAAAAAACTGCTAGCAGCAAAATCGCACGCACTTTGCAAAGTTATACTGAACACTGCATTACGTACGCGACGAGAGAAAACGAAGCATACCGTAGAGCATAAGAGAAGGAAAGAGAGAGCGATAGAGAAAAACGAAAGAGAGAAAGAAAGAGAGAGAGGAAGAGAAAGAGAGAATGTCAGAGAGATTCGTTCGAACGCGACTGTGCTCGTTCGATGGGCAAAGCCATCTCCTAACGATACCTTGCTCTATCGAAACGGCGATTGGACAATGCATAATTACCGACTAACCGTTAACAAAAAAGTAGTAGTAAATGAAAAAAACAGACGTGAGCGAGAAAAGCCTGATGATAAATGCAAAAGAGCCGGGAACGACTGCGGACCACTTCTACTCTTCTTCTTCCCCTCTTCGAGGCGCTTGAAAACAAATCACAATCATAGAATATAATCATAGCCACTAAGAAAAAAAAAACAAAACAAACTAAAACAATGAAGAAGTATTGAAAAGGGAGAACAATGAGTAACCCACATGTGTGTCTGGTTCTGCCGCCAGGTCTGTTGGCCGGCAGTGGCGCGACCGATGAGTTTCGATGCGAGCCCTGCAACAAAAACCTGACCTCCCTAACGCGGTTGAAGCGGCACATACAGAACGTACACACGCGTCCGAGCAAGGAGCCAATCTGCAACATCTGCAAGAGGGTTTATTCCAGCCTGAACAGTCTGCGTAACCACAAGAGCATCTACCACCGACAGCACAACAAGAACGAGCAGCAGCGCAAAGACGAGGAACAGCAACAACAGCAGCAGCAGCTACAGCAGCATAATGTAGTGCAGCAACAGCAGCAATCGCGTCTCACGTGATCACCCGAAGAGCGAAACCGAGCAAGAAGCCTCGGCTCTCCGGGTCGACCGAGTGGAAAGCGCGTGTTAGTTAGGCCATCGTCGTCGATGGTCTTAGCGAGAAGAGGAAGGCGTGTTTCGTGCGAGCATAGTTTATCCGTACCTGTTTCGTAAGGTCTGAGGCCGTTGGGAAACTTCATTTCCTGATTGTTCCTCAGCGAGTTCAATTAGTTCGTTAAGTTTAGATGTTAAGGCGCGTGTCTCTTACACAAACACAGAAATACACACACTGTAAATATACGATAGGTGGTATATGCGAGATGTTAGAGATATTACAGACATGTTGAGAGTAGAGAGTGGTGAGTTAATCACTTTTGTACGGGGAATCTGGTGTTTGACGAGATCTTTTATTGTTGTTGTATTACATTTATATTAGTTTTCCATTTATCTAATTTTCTAGTGTATTTAATTTTTTTAAATTAGATTTATCGTGCACAAATGCCAGGCGATACTTCTACCAAGTATACGTACATTGTTTTAGCTCGCAAAAAGTTTTTTTTTTCATCCTTGTTCTTCGAGTAATAATTATGGGTTTAAGTTAATATTAAAAATACGTAATTCGTAAACTTAACATTATCATTAATTAAGAATTATACACCATTGTCTTTTCTTTCGGTCATTTTTGAATTAATTACCGTTCTTGTATCATAAGTTCTCTCGATTCACTTGCGCGCTTATATGTATATATATACGCAAAACGTCAAACGAGAAGGAACGGTGCGATCAGCTTAACGTGCGCGCGCTGAGTGAGAGAGAGAGAGAGCGAGAGAGAGAGAGAGAGAGAGAGAGAGAGAGAGAGAGAGAGAGAGAAACTTCACGCGCCGTACGAGGACTCGAGTGCAAATTATAATTATAACAATTACACGTGCAGTACAAACCCAGCGAGATAGACAGAGCCAGCCGGCGAAGGAAAACTTCGCGGAATGGAAGGGAGAGCGCGCGTTCGCGAATGTTATACCTAAACCGACGACGCGCCTTATTGATTTTTGCGCAGCAAGATAGACTTCCGTCGCGTCGCGCAAAAGTCTGCACTATATTATACGAGAGCGGTCAAGAAAGCCCTCCTCGCGCCAGCGCGCTGTATTATGATTGCAATAATTCGTAATTTCTGTTCGCGTCTGCCGTTGAAAGTTAAATCAGGAGCAGCGATTGGCACCCTTTTTTTCGCTTCGCGGAGTTTTTGCCTTCTCCTTACCACGCTCCCCCATCGTGTATAACTAGTGGCCGGGCCAAACTTAAAACTCGAGGCGAGTTTTTCGCAGAGAGAAAGAGGGAGAGGGAGAGAGAGAGAGAGAGAGAGAGAGAGAGAGAGAGAGAGAGAGAGAGAGAGAGAGAGAGAGAGCAAGCGCATCTCTCTCAGTGCGCGCAGCGAAATGAAAATCCCACTTCCCGCTCGCAGATAGTCCATCGCTCTCGACCACCACCACCACCACCACCACCGCACATTGTCGTCGCGTTGCGCGCCTGCAACTTGGACGATCGCCCAGCCGCGAAAACTCTCTATCCACCCCGCCACACGTGGAAAGTAATTCCGCTGCGCGGGGATTAATCCGCGCGCAAAAATCCAGGGTATATATATAGGTACAAAGTTTCGCGAGAGAGAGAGAGAGACAGTCTATATACGTAATATAAATTGATACTTATACGCGAGCGGCTGAATATAAAGCTCGTAAATTGTCCGAGTTTGTTGAGTTATACGAGCGGAGGGTGGCTGTACGCGTTGTATTGGGAACGAGCGCTTAATTGGCAAAATCTTTAGGGTTACGTTATACAGCACGTGAGTATATAATAAGTGATTATAGTGCAAACCGCGGGGATGATATTGCGCTATCGAGTCGCGCTTTCTTGGGCGGAGTTGAACGACTTGAATTTATGCGTTTTTACACGAACTGGAGCATGGAATATCTTTGGCTAGAATAGATATAATATATGTGTGGGTATAGCGCGGTGATTTATATCAAAGTTCGCGCGTTCCGCTATACATAAGTGGGATATTAATGGCTTAATAAGGTGTATATAATTTCCAGATTAGCGGGGAGCGTGTGTATATACGAGGAACACAAAACGTTTTGTTTGCGCGTCATCTCGCCCGCGTTGTATAGAGTTTTAATGAAAGATAACGCGATCGATCATTGAATTTTTTATATTGACGTCGCATCGACAAATTTGACCCACACAGCGGATAATTGCGAATTTTTCATTAATCGCCTTTTCATTATAATAAAAATCGACCAGAAATAATCCCCTGAATTACAATCTTCCAAAGTATACGTTATTATATATATACACGCGCGTGTGGACCAAAACCAGGCCACGAGAGAGAGCCGAAGTTTGCGCGCGCATAATAGGATATTATACGCGCGGGCGTATAATTCACCGCACATACACATTTTATACATCCCCACATTCCCCGATATTTTAATCAACCGCTCTATACATACCTACACACTTCCATTTTAATCTCGCACGTTAAAACCTTCTCTCTCTCTTTCTACACACGCGCCAAGGCCATGCTCCGCGCGTATTACCCTCAATTGCGCGAGCGCGCGCGCGCGGATCAAAATCATTATATATCGTATCACCCGTGTTTCTCAAAAACCTATACGCATACGTGTGTAAATTTCATCAGACGTATAGAGATGTACACAGCGAGAGGGAAAAGAAAAAAAGCTTCGCCGCCTCTGCACTTCCCTATTAATTAGAATTTCTGCGTGCGCCAGACGCGCGACTGTGTGGAAGGTATATAGAGCGGTTGCCCCCAAGGTCTGCTCCATCAAGTCTATAAATGAGCGGCAAGCGCGAGCGTTATGGCTTTTTTCTTTGCGCGAAGCCCTGTGCTCTGGTTTAGCGCGCGTGATGACGGGAAGCGCCTGATGTGTCATGTGCGCGCGAGAGGAGCGCACAGCAGATGATGATGGGTTGGGGGAGAGGATTCGTGCTTTTTTGGTGTTGATTTTTTGGGGTGAAAGGCGGTAGTGGAGAAGTTATTTTGAGAAGGAAATTGGTCGTTTATTCGTTTATTGCAAAATCTTAAATTAGTGATGCATTTATTTTAAGTCTTATAGAGATTAAATGTGCCAGTTATGATACTATAATACGATAATATAGGGATGATGATGAGTATATTTTTACTTTTTAAAACCAATTCTATGTACTTTTTTAGCGTACGAAGTACTTAATTAAATTCATATACTATACATGATTCTGCGAAATGTCTTTTATGGAAATTAATATTACGAATTCGAACTACTTGAAGTAAAATTGAATTGAGTTCCTGGAAATACAATATTCAAATGCATTTTATTGCGAAACTTTTCTGAAAGCTCGACAAGTGTTGTTTTATTCTCCGAAAAACTATTGCAGTATGTAAATAAAATAAAAAATAATAAATAGGAAATAAGGAAATAAACCTTTCCTGACAGATGGAAAAAAATTTTTTAAATTGACGAAAGATTCATTAGAATTCGTCGAATTTTATACGCTATATTGAAGAGAGTGAATATTGCTATGACGTATAAAATGTAACATCCATCAAAATTTGATAGAACCGGCCCATTCGTCATCTAAAAATTTCTGATAAATTTTGACTTTTTGTTTTCATACTCTGATATAATTCTATGTCAAATCTTATCAATTTGATAGAGAGCGGGAAAAGTCGAAATGGAACGTCGCGAATGGGTTTTAATAAAGGATCGATAAAAATATCGTTTATTTTTGTTCGGAGGATAAACGAATATGAGTGTAATAATGATTATTTTCAATTACGATTTTAATAAATATTTACTGACGAAAGGAAATAATGAATTTGCATTTATTGCACGGATCACGTTCGTTTAAGTTTGCATCTTTTCTTCTTCATTTGTATTCTGAAATAATAATTGAATTTATAAAACGTTTTAAAATCATGTCCAATATTATGATATATATTATACGAATCATCGCATTGAGAAATGTCACAATATATTCTGATTAATATTTTGAGCGCGATATGACCTACATATTATACATACGAGTAATAAATTTTAGTAAATTACACATATTTATTACAAAGTACGAGAGGGAAATATAATAATTTTCTGCTCATAAATGCTTTTCGTAATCCTTAATATACGTAAAAGAAGAAAATATGCTTACGATAAAAAATTCTTTTAACCTCTTCCCGTATAAGTAAATGTCCACATATGTGGATAAAATTAGAGCCGAATATTAGTAATACTTTTTCCCATATAACAATGCCCATATTCTTTTTTCTCAGAGTGTGGACCAGATATGGGATTGTATGGGAAACAGATTGGCCAATATTCAGCTTTGGCGCCTTAGCCATCTATGGTCCACACATTCTCTTTATTTTTTTTTTTTTTTTTGCGGGGCGGTCAGTTAGTTTTATTCATTGAGAGTGTACAATTTAATTATTATATACTTAAAAAAAATTAACAAAATTTGCGATTTTTCGAAAAATAAATCGTACTGGCTAAATTGCAAAATCTTACATATAATATTACTTTATATGATCTGTCCTCAACTTAAGCAATTAATAAATCCAAAGTATATCTGTGAACAGACACCTGATGTTATCTAACGCAGTTGCCGGCACAGACGACATATCAAACCCACACTTTTCGCAACGCGTTCCCGTCTAGACAGTCACGACCCAGACACGCATACATATTATACATCATCCACATCCCGCAGCGCGTAGTCACTCATCAACGTCTGAGCAGGTACAACCTGCAGTTATCTCCAATGCCAATAACTTAACTCACTCTTATATCCATAACTCTCAGAAAAATGCAAACGTATACAAGCACAACCAAACGTGCTAATTATATGTAATAGTCGAAGCGCATGGCGCAATCGGTAAATCGACTACCACGCCAATATATAGATACACGATTGAATTCTACGGGCTATTAGGCGACCGTTTCAATCGGCGAATTGCTTCGATAATATTATATTCGCATTTGAATGGAGGCTGCACGCGCCTGCGCACGAGGCGTTCGTTAAAGTTATTCACCAGTCGCGATAATGCGCTGTTGGTGTATTACGCGCGATTATTTTGTCTGTATTAATCACTTGGGGGGGGTGACAAAATTGGGAATTGATTGAATCCGAGTGAACTATGCTGTTTGGGTTTTGAATAAGAAGAGCGCTTGATTTTTATTTCTGATTGATAATGATTGAGAGTTCTATTGAATTCTATTAATGTAAATATAGCATGCAATTTTTTCAACCCACATGTTATATTGTACCACTCGAAACGGTCAAAATTAAAACGTGCGCAATGGGGTTCGAAAAGAGTTCTGATTGATTTTATTACAGCGCGTTGCTCGGTATCCCTAATTGCACACTCGCATTGATAAATTTCTGAGAACGCGCGCGTTATTTAAATTGTATGT
>JAPYZO010004637.1:0-15810 GCA_030522905.1 Torymus flavipes | reverse complement strand
GTCGCAGTGGTTAATGAGCTCGACGTGTTAATCAAATGAAACGTAGAGGTATAATAATAAAATCTGGAACAAGTGGTGACATTTATATATTATGTAAAAATTTTTCTCGCTGTAACATAAATAATACTCTGAATAAACTTAATTTATACGAATGTTTGTATATACACGCTATATTGCAGTAGAAAAAAAAAACCATTAGCCCGTTTCTTTTTGAGCTAAACGCGGATGAAAAAAGAAAAATGCAAAGCAGTTTAACGCGCGAGAAAGTTAAGCAAAGCAAAGTTTTCGCACCGCGCGCGTCTCTAATTTTAAGGTAACCAAAAGTTTTATAATTCTCGCGAAGATCGATTTAAAGTTTTATTTTGTCTTGAAAATTTTCTCGCGACATAGATACGACGTTTCCTTCAGCTAGCGCCTCGCTATATACCATCCCAAGGACACCGAGAGCGAACGAGAGGAGAAGCTGTATTTAGAACAAGTCATGCCGCGACACATCAAAGAGCCGAAATTGACCTATTATCCGCAGTCAAAGTAAATGTCCGTCAAAGTCCGTCAGCGTGCTCCTTTTCGCCAGGAATATAATAAACTAATCACCTACATCAGTCATCTCTTATAATGCCGGGTTATTGAAAGGACGGGTAGCCTTTTCCGGAAAAATATATATAATGGCTTGTTTATATGTGATTTTGAAGGAGAGGACAGGGGCAGGGGATGTGGACAAAGTCGAGGTAAAGTAATGTGACGCCAAGTACACTGGATAAAGCTTTATTTATTTATTTTACAACAATATTTAGATTTACATCGTAAAATTTCTCGAGACTCTTGGGTTTTTCCCCTTTCTCTGTTTCTTTCTTGCTCGCGGAGACGTACAGCGGGGCTCAGGGGCTGTACGTCCCCTCAATGGTATATGTATTCGGAACAAGATTGTATCTTTTCTCTTTTCTCTCGCGTAACACATTTTATTCTCTCTCGCTCGTTCTTTCAATCTCTCACTTATTTTTTCGCTTATTTATTTATTTTTATTAGAAAACAGGACTTTTTTCGATAAGACAATATTATACTTATTTTCGCGTGTACAAACCGAACATCGATTTATCGAACATTCCATCAATGACAGCCGCACACACACACACACAACACACTTGAGATGCGCGCGCGAAGATACACAATATCATTTCGTTGTCGATATACGCTTAAGTATATATAAGATCGTATGTACCTGACGTGTATTTACGTATAATAATATACTTACGTTTGTATGTGCGTGTGTGAGATTCGTTACGAATAAAAAAATAATATTCTGATGATTGTGTTTACACGTGATTCGGGGCTTCTTATCGAACTGTTCTCGCGATCTCGTCTTCCATTTTTATTCTTCCCTTTGTCAACGGTATCTAAGAATCTTCATATCGAGGCTATATTTACAGTATGTGTATACGTGAACGCTCTCTCTCTCTGTTTTGTTTTTTGCTCGCAGTATAGTCCCCCTTATCTCCCTCTGCCTTTTTCACCGTTGCGAGCGAGCGCGCGAAGAACGTATGACCGGCGTATATCACAAAAGCTTTAGGAACGTTCCAGGGAATTACGGGGGGTCGGGTATATTATACGAGGAGAGGGTCGTCCACACCATGTGTCTCCGATGTAAAAAAATCCACGCGAAAAATCGTGTTAATTACAAAGATCGCACGCGCTCTCGCAAATTATACAAAAATCCTTATATACGTCAGTCATGCAATAAGGGCTGCGAAGATAAAAAAAAGAGGACCGCACGCGGGCTGCGGTGATGGTGGAGAGAGAAAAGGTATTCTATATAGCAGTCGCCACCGCGTTATCATGCACGCGCGCGTGTGTGCGAGAGAGAGAAAAGAGCATATATGCATTCTATTTTCGCGCACACGCGAAGAGTCGCGTGGTATTAAGGAAGAAGAGAAAGAGAGGCGGCGAGGATGGATGTTCGAGGACTGTCGGTCTCGATGCGCGCCCGGGAACGGCACTTTAATCTCGGAGGAATTTGCGCGCTCGGGTCAAACGACAGAGACACGGCGCACATCCACGCTTCTCTATCTCTTTTTCTCCTCTCTCTCTCTCTCTCTCTCTCTCTCTCGCGTTACATATATACGTATATATTATGTACGTATACACAGGCGCAGCCACCTGTGTGCGAAGACGACATGTGGGAGGTGGGAACGGGAGGGTTAAAATTGTTTCTTAACACGGAGGCGCGGCGCACCTGGGGCTACGAGGCGGCCGTGCTGCTACTGCTGCGCGCGTATATAAGAAACCTAGCGGCAGCTACCCGCACGTAGACGTAGCCGCTTGTCCTGCCTACCCCACCTCCCTTCTTACCCCCCATTACCACGTGCTGCTGCTGGCGGTGGCGACTACTGGGTTTCGGTCAGACATACGTGCTTTGCACGTCCGTTTGATGGGTGCAGGCTGGCTGCCACCTGCCTACCACGATGTTCGGCTTGAAGATCCGGCCGAAAGTCGTGCGGAACTGCCGCGACATCGAGCAGTAGAGGATGAAGTTGACGGCGCCGTTGACCAGCGCCAGGATGTCCATTATCTCGCCCAAGCTGTGGTAGCAACTGCGGAAGAAACAGTCTCCCAGGAGGGCGGAGAGTAGACCAAGGACGCCTTGGGGTATCTCGGTGATGAGGAAGAGCAGCAGCACGGCGACGAGCATTCGGGTGGTCCGGTCGGAGCGGCGATCGGTCTTGCCAACCGGTGTCGGATGGTGGGGGTCCTGGCCCACCGGGCGCCTTGCCTGCAGTAGCTTGCGGCGCGCTTTGGCTCTGCTTGGGGGGAGAGAGAGAGAAGAATTTTCATCTCGTTTTATACTTGGTGATGATGATTAGATTGCGTGCGAGCGATTATCGGTATACGTGTAATATGAAGCAGCTCATTTTCGCGCTTTGTTTGCGTTACGTGAAATATGTGCGTTTGGCTTGATTAAATAAAGTTCGCGCGCGTTTATATATACTTAATATACGCGAACTCATTAGAGAGCACGAGCCAGCATGTGTATAATAATTTAAAATCTGGGTTGTGCACATATTTCGCGTCGCAGTGTATAGAATAATACACCGGATGCCCGGACTTCTCTGATTAAAGATAAAAACTCGTGGCTGCGAATTCAATTTAATTATCTCTCTGGAATAAAATTCAAGGACACGTAGCTCTCTTTTACCGGAATGAAAATTTGCAACAATACGCGTTGGTTTGCGGTGTACCGCACGGAGAGTTTGCTTTTCGGAATTTCCGTGTAAGTATATACATACACGCCATTGTTGAAATCCATCTGTTCGCGTATACTTAACAACACGCGAAACTAAATTCAATGAATAGTAGCTGGAATCAGCTAAATGCGTTATTAAATACAATGGGCTCTTCACGGTCACGCTTTACGATGCAATGTTCGATATTTAAAAAAAATATCGCGTCGCTGTGCCGGCTACGTTAGTTTGTGGTGGGTGAAGTTCAATCTAATAAACGTAGGCGGATTTATTAACTTTATGAAATTGGATTTGCATTAAATGTATAGAATTATATCTAGTTCTGATTTACTATCTGAAAACTGTAATCTACTTATACCTATGTTGAGTTTTAGATTTCACGAAATAGGATATGGAATAAATATTTTCTGAAAAATATGAAATAGTATATATGCATTCTCCAATGGTAAACTAGATTACCACTCAAGTCTCAGATAGAAAGTTTGAACTAGATTTATCGGTAAACCAAGATTTCATGGAATTCGTGGATCTTGTCGATTCATGGAAATTGTACTTTAAATGAAAAAGCTTCAAATGCATTTGCACATTTCCCTATATTTTCTTTTTCGAAAAATAACCGCCTACGATATCCTGTTACTCTCTCGTAAAACGAAAAAATTGCACTCCATGAGCATGGAAATTAGATACCAAACATCGTAATCACGTTATATAGTAGCCATAACGTTCATTAAACTTATACGTAAACTAATATGCTTTAAAAAAAACGCGTTAATTTTGAGCTCGGATTTCGGCGCCCGATAACGAAGTAATCTGAAAATGCTAATAATATCTTTTACAAAATGATTTACTAATACCTAAAAACATAAAAAATATATACCCACTTCACTTCGTTACCTACAATACATATAAGTCCCGCCGCTTCATTACGATATATATATTTAACTATAATCCAATTTCAGATATTATTTTTCGAATTCCAAGAACACTCCGACTCACACGCACAGGCACGTATACACGCACCCCACATATCCCGCAGAAAATTACATGGGAACTAAAATAACTTTTCCATTTCCTCTCTACGTGCCCTAAAACCGCTCCGTCATCACCACTGAAACGAATAAGAAACTCGCCGCACCGCCTCTATAACACGAATATCCAGGCGAATTCCCACGCTCGCATGTGCAATTAAGTGGAACTCTGCATAAAATAATAACCTCGCGCAATGCTCACCTGTAGAGGGTCTGTATGAGTTTGTAACTGATGACCGTGAGCACGACGCAGGGCAGCAGCTTCACCAGCACACCGAGCAGCCAGAAGTTGAGCTTATAGAGCAAGCCTCGGCTGTCGCTGTCGTTATGCGACGTCGGGCTACGGTTGTTTGCATCCACGTGGTAAAGAACCGTCGGACCATCCTTCTCGTACAGCTTCTGTTCCCGGATCTGCAAAACGAGTTTATTATATTACGCGAAAGAAAGTGCGGGTGTTTACTATAAAGGTAGAAACGCTGCGGTGAGATAATTAGCTCGGAGATGTTATATAAAGACTGCCCGCGGGGGATGAAAGAGAGAGAACGGCGAGTACCGTTGTGTACATATGTATGTTGCCAGAGCACGCGTTGGAGATTAATATAAAAGCGCGATTAAATATATCCGCGTCCGAATGGGATAAATGTAGCGCAGACCGGGCGTATCAAAATTTATATTCGAAAGCATATATTTGCATAAAGCGCTGCACCGGCCGTAATATAAAGCGCCTGTGGGATGCGTTTTTCGCATTTTTTACACGGAACTAATATTAATAACGTTTCGAACGGAAATTTATGAATAAATATATAAAAGCGGGCGATTTTACCCGTTTCCGTTTTTTTAAGCACCGCGCGTAATAAAAAAATTGTAAAACAAGCTACTGTATATATATAGAGATACACGGAACAAACACGTCCGCGCGTGACTCTACATCGATCCAATTTTCCCTCATTTCCCACTTTGGAGCACACACATACACAAAAAGGTCATCCCATCGTGACAGACACGCATCTATCGGAAATGACAGTCGGAATGGGTGGCAATATCTCTGCCGTCGAAACACCTCCTGCAGAGTGGACGCGCAGAAGGTCACATATATATACAACAACTTCAAAAGCTCCGTCGCGCGTTCTTTGTCCTTCCGTACAATATATAAGATCCGACGCTGTCACCCCCGGGGCGCGTCCGGACGAGAGAGCTTTGACGCCGGTTAATAGCCTCTCTCCTATGCCGTCGTTTTTTATCCTCTCGAGCGCAGCCCCCGCCGGTTCATTCATCCTGAGTACGTGTACGTCGCGGCCCTTCGTATTCCATTAACTCCAGATCTCGCGCGCGCTCGGGTGATATTGTACACCCCGCGCTCCTCGAGAGTCAATCTGCAATTATCGACTGATATATCAAAGCGTTTGTAAATCCGTTTTACTTTCTTTCGTGTCGCGCGCGCCCGAGGTACTTTTTGCTGCGCTTCTACACGAATTATATAGGAGATACGCCGAGTGACCTAGTTGCTTCAAAAGTCCTCGTCGCCTATGCTCTCTCTCTCTCTTCTTTTCCCCGTTTATATCTCATCCATCCATCTCACGTATAACGATGCGAAAGTAACAGCTACCCCCCACCGCGAACGGTCTATGTGTATTACTGTATTAAATGTATAGTTATAACGGAGGGATTGCATTTACATTCGGGAAGGCAGGACTTCTTCTTCATAAAGCAAACTTATAACCATCGCCGATTTGGAACTTTCGCCGACTTGGAACTTTCGAAGCGTCGTATATCGCGAGCGTGCGCGGATTGAAGTACATTGGAGCTTTCGTGCGACCGTTGTTCCGTTACAAGTTTTACAGATGTCAGGGGAGAGTGGGGAAGTTTTCTCGGCTGCCATGTGAAAAGTGTTCGTAAATAGAGAGATTTTATGAAACTTGAAAGATAAATAAACAATATTGGATGAAAGTTTTTTTTAAAGGTGTTTTTGAGAAAGTTTTACACTTGTAATTTAAAAAAAAAATTAAGAATGTTATGATTTGTTTAAGGGGTTAGGGAAAAAGGTTAATCAGTGAACTTGGAAGCACGACACCGAAATGAAAATTTAAATGCAGCAGCTTTATGCAATTAAACCAGGAAAGATTTTTCTTAAGAGCACTTCAAAGATTTCTGTAAGATTTTTTATACGATGTTATGTTTAATTCCTTTTTTTTAGGTACAATGAGAATGTCTTTGATAAATTAAAAAATTGTAATTTTTAGTGTCAATTTTTTTAATAACGTTAAATGAATTGTCCCGGGAAACCATAAAAGAAAAGAATTTCGTATTTATTAAACGTGGGCTTGGATTTTTTTCAGTCCACCCATACACGCATCACGCATGTTTAAACATACCTCCATCACATATTTTTCAAATAATATAAAATAATTTTATTTGTCGACGTAATTCCGCTTCTTCACGCGATGAATTTTAAAAGATTTTTCAATTAATTAATATGTTTCATTTTATTAAGTGCATCAATTTTCAGAATAACTTTGACGGTATACTACAAAAGTTTTCATAATAAAAATCTATACAATTGTTTATTTTTGGTATTGTTGATTATACGAGCATGCTAAAAGGATTGAATATTCAATTTAATTTTGTGCATTAGGGAATTGTACCAGTATAATAATAAATTAATATAATAATGATGACACTCAATTGATAATTATCATTGATAATGTCCGTAATTTTGATCGTTTCGTAGTTTATTATGTTTACTCACATATTTAATTCTGTAATCAATCTCACATTACGCTTCAAGCGTTCAATGGAATATTTCATTCAGAATCGTATGTACATACGCTTCTAATGATGTTTCTAATTAGCCTTTTGAAACATGTATTAATCTACAATAAACCCGATGATTATGTGACATGAATCGGGAATGTCAGGTAAATATTGTATGCTAAATATGTTAATCCCTGCTAAAATTGCATATTCTACGAAAATCTAATAAAAACTTCATAAAGAGATTTAGAACGTACGATCCAGTAGTTGTACATTGCATATTGCGATATGAACGGTAGACTGCAGTATTATGTACTTTTGCTGCAATAAAAGTACGTTCAATATTACCGAGCGAAGCAGAGGAAGGAAAAGAGCCCGTATTGTTTCGAAACACTGACTGATAATGGAACGATTTTATTAATATATTTTAATATTCGGAGATATCAAATTATATTTTAATTTCGGAATGACCGATAATTCAGGCTTTTTTCCTGACATGTTTTAATTTGAGTTCTCCACTCGTCTTTCTGTATTAAATGTCAAACGGTCTTTTTAAGTGCGAGCAAAATAATTGTGTGAATGATTGGCAGCGAACGCGGTACATCATTATGCTCCATAAAACCTAACTTTATTACATTTTGACGTAATGTTAAAACTCTGTTTAAAATTTTACTGGTGAAATATTAAAATCCATAAGTTATAGACTGTCAAATTTTAATTAAAATACTTTATATTATGAAAAATTAGACCATGCTACACAGAAAATTATGTCGTTCAAAATATAATTGCATTTTTCCGTTCTATTGGTATACTGAATCTTTTGAAAAGTTTTACCTTCAGATATATAATCAACGGTGGGATTTCAAAATCTCTGACGAATATAGAAAAATTTTCTCTTTCCAACCCACGTTCCATATTTTCGATTCGTTTTTGCATATATAACATCATACATTGACTGTATTTATACCGGGAAATTTTATGAAATTATACATTTAAAATTTTTACTTTATTCTTCATTATGTACATAAGAAAAGTACAAATTTTTTCCGGGTATTATATTCCAGTCAAACAGTAGAAAAAGGTTTTATTAAAATTAAATTCGTTCTCTACAAAGATTTTCATATAAAGATGAAAATATTTATTAAAATTTTTACATTCCACTACACATTGTATAATAATCGAAACGTGTATTCATTTCAATTTCAGCAATACGACGCCATTTAATAACGAGTTGGCTGCGCAAGTTCATTTTTATTGTTACAAAACCATTCTGCTACAGTGAAAATAGTCTCGAGCATAAGAAATATCAGGTCCTCAAAGTAATTGAATTATTTCCGCCACTTAAATAAATTCTTTTTTTCTTCTTCAAATTGAATAGCACGCCGTAAAATGTTATACTTCAAGAGTATCAGTTGATTCAAAGCGACAGGAAGACGTGGACGCAGCGCGAAAATGCTGTTCGCAAGTACTTTGTCCATTCGCATGAGAAAGCGGAGACTCGGCCGTTTGAAAATGTGATATGGTTTCGCGTTTCCTGAAAGGTACATTGATCAACTTGTAAAGAATAAAATAAACGCTTTGTCTGCTACTAAGGAAATAACTTATTAAATTGAATTTCCCGAGTTAAATTTCCATTCAGTTATTTTTAATTCGTTTTTTCCATTGTAATTCACAAGAATGTATAGGTATATATTTACATTTTAACATCAAAGGCATCTCTCCTCGTGTATATAATTAGACAATTATTTTCCACTGTCCACGTTCAATACTTCATTCTCACTAATTATATTCCACCCGCCCATTCTATTTTCAATTTAATTATTACACGCGTCGGGTAACGCTGGACAGTAGCCATGAGGAAAGAGAATACGAGAAGACATAAAAATCAGCAATCAACGCTTACAACAGCGCGTCTTAAAGTCGGAAAAGTGTAAACTTTAACGCATCTCAGCGGCTTCAACCCGCCTTGAATCTCCAACTCCCATTGAATCCGTGTCTGACTACACTCGGCCTGTATCTACTTACTCAGCCGTTGCCCGCACTTTCCCAAGAACCCAGGCTCTTTATCTACCAAACGAGGTGCAATCTTTCTTTGGCGAATATATCCCCGTAATAGAAAACAATAAATCTCGGCCGCGGCTCTTTAATAAATCTATCCGTGCTTCAAGACAAAGTGCATGCGATACGTCATAATCTATAGTCTATATATATATATGCACATAGATATATACTCACGCCGAAGACGAGGTAGCTGGGCGCGCAGGCGAGGGCCGCCGCGAGGAGGCTGCTGAGCAGGGCAACTCTGCAGCGCGGTGGCGTGCACCAGCTGCTGCTACAGTGAGGATTACTGTACCAGAAGAAGAATATACATATATATGTACGTGACGAAATTGCATGCGCACGCGTACATGTGTAAGTGGAAAGGCGTATGCAGCGAGCGAGCGAGCGCGACAATTTATTCCAGATAAGAAAAGTCACCCTGCCACCTCCACTTTATCACGGAACACGCGAGAGAGAAACTACTCGCGATCTCGATAAAAAAAGGAGTAAGAAGCGTATAACTCGAGGCGCTTACATTATGTTAGGAGAGTATGTCGGGCTTTTGCTGAGTCTCGCTCGTTATACGTACGGCTAATAATGCACTTTTCGTGGAACAACTTACTTCATACGTTTAAAACTTGATCCGCGCCGCGCGCGCGTCTACATATAACTTTTGACAAAGTGAGTTGCTGCTACTCTCCGACGGCAAGTTTATCGCGCATGCAGAAAGACAGAGACGCAAGACAAGTCACATCGTATAATATATAATGCGCGCATAATATATGCATGTGTACCGCAGTAGAGAGACGTACGTGAAGGCGTACCTGACGACGATGTACCTCCAGACGGCGAGTGTGAGGGTGAGAGCGATGCTAATCGTGTGCAGCAGTTGGCTAAAGTGCATGTGAAAGAGCACGAAAACCGCCCAGCCGTAAGGAAACAGCCTCCGCTCGGGTAACACTATATACTCGTACACTGCGAACGGTATGTACTCCAGCATCACGAGACAGTCGGCGGTCGCCAGGGCCGTGAGTATACGGTTGATGGGCGCGCGCCTCAACTCCTTCCGCGTCAGTACCGCCACGTTCAGCAGGTTCATCAGGGTGCCCAGTGTACAGACCAGCAGCGCCACGTAACCGTGGTAGAGGCGATACGAGGCGGCTAGGCGACGCACCAGGCCACCGCAGTGACAGGGTCCGCAGGAGCAGCTCGCACTGGTCGCCCCGTCGGTGCTGTTGCCTACGACGCCGCCGCCGGCCGCTGTTTGGAAGTTGTTTATGTAGTCGAGGTCCTCCTCGGTGATGTTCAGCCGGCGCAGGATCTCCGTGTAGTTGTACGCCGGCGGCAGGTGCGAGGCCGCCGCCGCCGACCCCGTCGACTGCTGCATCGGAGTTTAGAGCCCGCGCGGTGCCCGCGGGGAGGAGGTCGTGGTCAGCGCACGTCCCGGGCCATCTGTAACACAGTGCGATGGATTTTGACGTTGTTATATAACATATGTGGGAAGTTGGATGTGTTATGATGGGTCTCGATGAGAGAGTGCGTTATGCGTATTATATTGTATGTATAGGTCGATTTTAATTCGTGCTAATTGAGGGGTGTCATCGATTTACGAGAACAGGACGCGAAGGAATAAGGGAATGAAATATTCACGTGGCGTCATGACGCGCTCGTTGTGTTGCTTGCTGTATATCTCTACACGCACAACGTCCAGTCTGTCCGTCAATATATCGTCTATAGTGTACATGTGTATACGCGTATGTATATATAGGCGAAAGTTCCGCGGCCTCGGGATATAATTCAGCGCCGCGTCAATCTGCCGTCCGGCCGTCCATCCGATACAATGGCCGATTACGGGCGGGAAAGTGTTTTAGCGAAGGAATATTTTCTCATCAGCGGGATAGGTGTTAGGGGCAATTGAAAAATCTGTGACGATCGTAATTCGATTACACGGTGGCGGCGGCGGCGACTCGCTTCCAGTGACTTATTGCCTCGCGCGTTTTACGTAACACGGCGCGAGAGCTCGTTAGCTTGATTTTGTATATAGACGTGCGGGGAAAGAAGGGACGGAAGTTTGCTCATTAATAAAACTTGCGGGAGAAAAGAGTATATAATCAGCGATATGGAACTTTATCGTTTTCTTCGTTATTTTGACGCGCTTCCTTGGAAGATAATGTATTGCACTGTAATAATATAATTTTTCCTCGAATAAGGATAGTTGGCGTGTACTTAAAGTGCGTATAATAATAACAAGACGCCCCCGTAATGGTATTACAATATAAGAGACGCAGTTGCGAGCGCTTATTATTATCGATATTTCAAAAGTGCAATAAATATGTATAAATATATAGGCAGCGCGATAAAGCAATTACATAAATTACATCAAACGCTCCCGTTAATCGATAATTAATTATACCATTCGTTCCTTTATTATATTATATACATAATTATGAAAGCGTTTTTACGTAAATGACAAATAACGCGCGTGATGTATTAAATCTCGAACGCAAATAATACGCAACGGTAGTGATTTACACAACACGCCACTGCAAAAACTATTGCCGGCAACGGGTAAATTAGTTTAGTTTAGTTCTCTACATCCTGATAAACCTCTTCTACAATATGCGGGGAATCCCATGCATAAACGTCCGCATCGCATATTTTAAATGTCCCTGCAGCGTACTGTAATAAACACGGCCTATTCCATTCTCTGATTCTCTCTCTGTATGCCATTTCATCTTAAAGTAATTAAATCTCTATTTAAAGCCCCGCGCGGTAGCGTCACGGATTAAAATTCGAGCGCAGTCGACAGAAAGAGAGAGAGAGAGAGAGAGAGAGAGAGAGAGAGAGAGAGAGAGAGAGCAAGATAATGAACCGTCAGTCTCCTTGCCGCCAGCCAATTAATAAAACGAGTCCTACTCTCTTCTTCTCTTTCCGTGAAATAACGATCGCAGGCACAGTGGTAGTGGGAGAAAGCAACTAGAATTAATTAGCCCGAAACAGGGCAAAGGCGGACGTTCCGCGTATCCTTCGCAAAAGTATAGAGCCTAAAAGTCCTTCGCTGGTTCGAAGAGAGAGAGCAGACGCGCGTGTACTCTTGAGGGCAGACAGGCGAAACAATACCGAACGCACTTAGCGCCGGGGCTTTTGTTCTCTCGTCCTGCCGCCGCCGTAGAGATCGAGGAAATCATAAAGAGGAGGAGAAAAAGAGGGCATCGCGCCGTTATTTACACTGCCATCCTAGGAAGAGGAGGAGGAGCAGAGACGCTCGCTCAAACGCGCGAGAGCCGAGAGACTGCAGCTCTTGTTTCCCGCGCGAGATATCATCTCTCGCTGCCCGCTGCTCTGATTCTCTGCGGCTCGCGGATGAGAGCTAGTTATTGATCTATGAGGGTACACAATTTCCGATCTCCTTTTTTCCTTTCTCTCTCTTTCGTCAAAGTAAATAGAGGAGATGTATTTTCGGCTCGGTGATTAACCCAAGGATCGGTACATATAAGATGTATATATATGCTTATAGGATTTGCGCTAAACCCGATACCCGCGACATATAGTGTAAATGCCGCATTCTTCCGAGTGCATAAATATGCAGCGAAATATTTGGACTGTCCGTGCACAAACAAAAGTGGAGAATGCGAGCTTTCGTAAATATAAAGAAGAAAACAAATTTTAGCTAATACGCGCCGCGCGTGTCCGACCCGTGTATACGTCGGTATGTACCTACTTCCGCCCGTTTAACTCCGGTGTAGGTATACCTACATGTACATACGCGGGGGGCTAAGGGTGCCGGATGGTTGAGCCGAGCGTAAGTTTGAACAAGCGCATTCGTTATAGAATATACACGAAAAAATTAACGGGTAGAGCGAGGAGTGAGAGTTACGGCTTTGTTAGTTCCCGCTCGGCTGCGTTAACAACGCGTGCCATTGTTTCAAATAAAATGTGTGGTTATAAAAATATGTACAACTTTGCGTGTATTTTAGACGCGCGTTTCATATTGCGTGTTTCTATATGGAAAAAAGCCTTTTTAATTGTACTAAAAACTCGGCCGTATTCATCTGCCACTGCGTCATTCTTGGAAAAGAAAATTAAACGTAAACAGCGCGCGTTAATTTTCCTCTCATTCAACGCGGCTATATACTCGCATAATAATCATTGCGCTTTCTCTTTTTTTCGTCACCCGCAGCGCCTACACACGCGTACGTGTCTCTATATATAAACACAGTGGCGTCGTTTAGTCGCGCCCCGCCGAACTTAATCAATCTAAACTTTACAGAAAGTGTTTTCGCGACCGCTCTCTTGTATCTAGGTATACATGTATATATGTACGATCGAACGACGCCCCTTGGCCCGTCCGTCAGCCGGCTGCTTTTGGCACCGGATACGCACGTACTGCGCAAACATAAAATAATTTGCCCCGACGGCGGAAAAATTTTTCGAGAATCGAGGCGCGCGATCTTGTGATGCATGTAAAAACGATGTTACCGATGGGCAAAGTTTTTTGGACCGGCAACAGCAGTAGGAACTATAGAGTATAGCTCTATTTTGTCGAAAACAAAATAGAACAAAAAAATAGATAAAACGGCAACAACAATACCGAGCGATAACAAGTGATTTGGCAACCACATCCAATTAGCATTACCGCGCGATAAATTTTCGCGGTGTAATGCTGGGTTAACACTTCTCTCTCTCGCTCTGCGCGGGCAAACCGGAGGGAAT
Organism: Torymus flavipes; assembly: GCA_030522905.1. Lineage (NCBI taxonomy): Eukaryota > Metazoa > Arthropoda > Insecta > Hymenoptera > Torymidae > Torymus > Torymus flavipes. The sequence continues at coordinate 2,042 of JAPYZO010004637.1, read as the reverse complement.
TGGATTTCGTGGGGACTCGCGCGCATTTATTCTCCTCGAGTGGGTGGGTAAAAGAGAAAAAAAAATGGAACGAGCTTTAGCATGATGAGCGTCCGGGATCAAATGGTTTGCTCGAAATTTCTATTACACATCTCGTGTCGCGACAACTTGTCTCTTGTAGATCCCGACAGTAATTAGCAATGAGCTGACGTTATACACATGCGTACATTACACGTCGCGTTGGAGCAAATCAATGAAAAATTAACGTCTCGTTCGCAGGGGATTTTATTCTAATTGCATATCCTACCAAAGGATGCGGCTAGAGTAATCAACGGGTCTGACACACACGCACGCGCCGGGAAATCTCATTTTCATTGGTTAATTCGCACCTCGACGCGTTATATGTACGTATATACACAAGGTACAGCCGTGCTTATACGGGGACATACATCGTTGTCGGGCCGCGGCGTACCCGAGCGACAATAAAGCCAGCAGTAGGTAGGTGTCGAGCGAGAGAAAGACAGAGAGTGGGAAAACAAATTTCGGCCGGCTTTATCACCCGCGACTTTACGGCCTCGCGCGCTCGCGCGTGGGACACTAATTTATTCGAGGATCATTATCTCGCCGTGTAAGACATTTATCCTACGACGCGCGGCTGGATTCCCGCCGCGTAACTTTACACTCACGCGTTTTTTCCTCTTCTTCGTCTGTGTGTGCGAGGGACATATTGCGCGCCGTAAACTTTTTGAGTTATCGTTCCCAGCCGCACGGAGATAGCGAAGCGACGATAAGAGAAATTCTCCGAGTAATGGGCCCCATATCCTCGAGACAAGAGCCCATCAGAACGGTAGAAGCTTCGTCGCGGATTTCGCTGCGGAGAAATGAAAATTCATGGATCACGGAGAGCGAATAAAAAGTGCGGAGGAATTGTCTCTTTCACTTTCACCTTGCAATCCTAAGGGAGAACCTCTCGTCCGTATAATAATCGCTGCGACCAACGCCTGATGCACACATACACATTTTACGGCATCTGCACGCATATATCGGCGAGTATTTCTCAGCCGATCAATCTACCGCGCGCGACGTTTTCCTTCTTCTTGCGCGTACTTACGCAGCCTCGTCGTCCTCTGCGCGCTCCTTATCCTTTCCTCCGTTTTTGCCGCTCGTCGCTGGCGACGGAAATAGAGGATCCGTGCCGCTACTGCTGCTGCGAGAGGCCAGAGAGAGCGAGGATTCTCATTAAGGGCACTCTCGAAAAATTGCTCTCCTCCGTCGCCGCCGACGACGGCGACGACAACTGCGATAATATTGACCCAGGCCCGGAGGGCGCGCGCGATTTCACCCGTCGCTCTCTGTCAACGTGACCTCCCGAAAGGTCTCGCCCGCGCGCGAGTATCCTCATAATTACGACAGCCGGAGAGAAAGAGCTAGAGGAGCCGATATAATAAACAAGAAAGAACCGCGGGCGATAACGGCAGCTCTCGATCTTCGAAAGTGGAGGAAAAGAAAGGTTGCAATAAGGGTGAGAAAAGGATATCGGAGGGTCGTAAGAATCGAGAGGGTATTGTTATTTCAGCGTGTACGAGGATATAATAAGGCTGTAAATAAGCACGCGAGGGTGTGAGGGAAAGAGCTTTTAAGGCAGTAGATCCTGTGGCGGGAGATTAATGAGTGTATACACTCGTGAGCGCGCGCGGAGAGCTGTTTGCACGGTATAAAGAAGCGCGGCGGGAATTTCAGAATCGCGTGATAACGGGCGGCGGCCGGACGGAGACAGGGAAAGAAAGAATTCGAGTTATCTTTCATTTCGTTAACGAGATGTGTTTCGCTGGCGCCACGATTATTAGAATATACACGACTCTCAACTTTCTCTCGGCAAATATACGCGTGGGTGTGTTTAAATGATAAATACGAGCTCGTTTACATGACGGACCCCACCGCGAGTGGTAGTTTGTAATATGTTTTTTACGTTGCCGGAAGCGGCTGTAAATGTTATTTATATCAACTCCTTTTTTGAAGGGGGATGGGTATGCGGTACTTTTATTTGCATGTAAATTTAGAGA
>JAPYZO010004634.1:0-11077 GCA_030522905.1 Torymus flavipes | reverse complement strand
GCACAAAAAATTGCCCTCCCACCGCCTTTGACGGCCCTCGCGGCACGCGCTCGAAACGATTGATGAAGTTCGGTCGTTCGTCAAAACGTTAAGCAACACGCCGGAATGGACGGACGAGTAGTTATTCACGGGGGAAAAAGTCGAGTGAGAGGGATATGCGCGCGTGGGAGAGACTCGAGGTGTATTGGATTTTTTGCGGGTTAGCGCCGTGGAATTGCAAATATTTTTTAGACGGCAGAGGATCGGCGAGCGACGCTGATGATTCGAGATAAATATTTGTCATTACTGGGGATGCAGTCCATGTGTGTTGTTGAGTAGTGTTTGTCAGTTGTCAACTGTATTAAATAAACATAGTTTTTTAATAAAGCGTGCAAGAGTTTCGTTATTATGATTGAATTATCAAAATGTTTGAAATAACGTCAAGCAAAATTTAATCAATGGTTGCCTTGATATTCTGGCGGACAAAGTGACAGTTTTGAGCAAATATTCAAAAGCTTTATGTTATTGCTTGCTATCATATGCAATCGAATCGGATCTATGAGCAAACATGTTTACCTGAACATAACGATACTTACGAACTTATATGTGTATCAGATATGTGTGTGATGATACACATTTCTCCGTGCTTATGCATAATCACTCCGTTCATTAATAAAATTATACCACGCGCACAAACAATACATGGAAATAACACGTGTTCGTCCTACGCGAACAAACTGAACAATAGCATACAGAATTTTTAAATATCTGAAGTAGCTAACATGTGACAATTTTTGTAAAACTTTGCTTCTAATTAAAACTGTATTAAATTGAAAATTGGTATTTTATTTACCACCTTTCTGTTACAAGAACGGTTTCTGTTTTAGTAACTAGAGTAATTACTTACGTGTCATCAAACAAAGCTTTGTATTATTGAGAGTATTAATTCTTCTACTGAATGTAACACGACTTCAAGTTTAAAGCATACGAGAATTCACCTTACAAAAGTAATTCAAGATTACGTTAACGCGATACAAATTAAATAAAATTAAACTAAACAAAATCATTACACTTCAAACAAACGCGAAACAGATACTATCAAACTTCTAGAAACACGAAAGCACCTCGTTCTGCTCAACGATCAGTACCTAGGCGAGCTCAGCATCCAGCCAGCCATCCAAGTTCGTGTCGCGTCTCCCACAAAGAGACAGACAAAAAAGACGAAGCGTCGCGGCGGCAGCGGGATACGATCGCGCGACGCCGTCGTAAAGGCAAACAGAGCGATGTACGAGAGCGAGCATAAAGCGAATCTATATGGATCGTAAAAGATGCGAACGAAAGAAGAGGAAAGGGGGAAGGTATAGATATAAATCTGCGGGGTGAAGGTCGTGTGGCGGAATTTATAATTTGTGCGGTAACGCGAGTTTCCGGTTGGATGATTATGGAATAATTAATATTGGTATTGGTATTTGTTGATTAGGGCAGTATAGGAGATATTATGTTTAATAAATATACGTTTGGTTTACTGACGTTTTTAAGTTATTATCGTTCTTTATGTTGGGCAAATAATTCAAGCGCAAATTAACACATGAAAAATTTTAATTTGTGTAATAAATTTGTTTGAAAGGTTAATATAATAAAAGTTGCGAAAATTATATAAAATTACGGAAATAAAAAAGTTATTAATTTTTAATAAAAGTGAAATATTTATTAAAATTTTTTCCATTAATTAACGTTTATATTTGCTAAAGGTAACGAATTACTGACCTACATATTAAAAATTTCCCAGAAAATGACAATTACTTTATATTTACAGAGGAAAAATATAGAAACTAAAATAAATTATATAAAATAATTCAATGTAACTTTTCCGAGAATCGCGTTATAAATCATTCCATTACTAAATGAAATTTTCCAAGCAATATATTTATCGTTTGTCACTCACGACGCGGAACCTAATCCCGCCCCAGCTTTTCGCACAAAAGTGACTACTCCGGCGAACTTCTTCCCCGAACTACTGGGCGAAAAATTTATATTCAGCTTGGCAAAAGTTTGATACAGTATAGAAAATTCCTTCCATCAATTTCGCCGTCACATAGCGCGGAAAATTTTTCCCCACGTTAGCGTAAAACAGAAAGAGAGGAGCTGCCAAAGGCATATACAGTAGCTTTTTTCCCCGATAGCTCCTTTTTTCCGAATATGAGTTTTACCCGAGGTTTTACCCTAAAAAAAAGGGGAAGAGAGAGGGAATGGTGCTCAGTGTGCACACCGTTAGACGAGTTAAAACTATCCGTCAAAAAGTGACATTCTTTTGTGCATAACTGTCGTTTACATATTTTTCGCCGCGCCATCGGCTCGCCCTAAAAATATACATGCACATGTACACACACGTGCGCACAGAATCGAGTTTCACTTCCGTGAAACTATTTTTCAATAACCAATGCACCATGTCGAGGTTTGCGGTTTATTGTGTAAATGCGATGTTACTGTCTTACTTTTAACGTGGAACGTAGTGTTGTAATTTTGCAAAAATGTTATATTTAACAAGATAATTGTTGAATATTTAAATATAAAATATGTACAAAAACTTTGAAGGAATTTTATTTTCTTTTGTGCTTAAAAACTGTGGTATTTTAATTGCAGAATAATTCAATTAATTTTCAGCCATGTCTTTTATCTCCTGAATTCATTCATAGTTCTTGCTCTAATGTAATTAATTTTAAACTTCAATTTTGTGGACTTCAGTTTCAGGAGCAAAAACTTGCTAATGAATTATTTTCGAAAAAATTCTCACTGCATAATTAATCTGAATTTCTTATTCTCCAAGATTAATTTCTTTCGTGACAAGAAAATCTTTCCATAAAACAGACTGCCAAGTCATGCTAACTAGCGTATTAATGTATTCAACCAAAGTAAAGTAATCCAATGTACAATGGATTTAAAAAAAAACATTTTCGAACCCAAAAACATAATTACACCACAACACTTAAAATTGTTTTATAAGCAATGCAAACAAAACTCTCAACGAATTTCTTCGAAAAGATTTCGCTAAATTTTCCATCAGAAGGTACCTCTCCAAGCTTTTTCTAAATTCTGCACAAAGGCAAATTCTCCCGAATCTTATTCGTTCGCTCTCCCTCTTTCGGAGCTATTTACCGGCTGACGGCAAAACTCGAGCATATTTCTGAGCGAACGCGCGCGCGTGACAAAGCGGCGGAAAAATCGACGGTTAATCAAAGAAAATCAAGCGCCCAACCGTGGAGCCGAAGCAAAACGGAACGGAACAAAAGAAACGCGGAAGCGGAAAGCCCGGCCCGAGCGAGCGCGGAAACCGGAGTCCGATTGAAACCAACGGCGGTGCGCATATAGCCTCTCGAAGGTTTTTGTAAACCGACTCTCTCGCCGGCGAAATATTTGCTTTTTCGCGTTTTGCCGTGAAATTTTAGGACGTCGTTTTTACGAGTACGATTTTCCAACGTCTTTTGTTATGTATTCTCTTTTGCGAAGCAGAAATGTATACATTGCAAGTAAAATTTTGATAAAAAATGTCTTGAGTTTTTCAGCAATGGATCTTCTGTAATAAATTCATTATGGTGGACATGATCAAAATGAAAATAATTTTTTTTTATAAAACCGATAATACGATCTTTTTTCTCATCTCCTGCATGAGAAAAATTGAGCTGCCGCAATCTTCTCCGTCAGGTCACCAATCACGAAGTTTGGAGACCCAGCTCGATTGATATACTATACGGGAAATTTCAATTAAACTGCAAACCGAGAAACGTGGAGAGAAAATAAAGGAAAAAGGCGTCGAAAGATCCGCGGCTGATGAAAAGTAGAGAAAAAACTGAAAATCGAGATGACGGATTATAATAGTGGAAAAATAATAACACACGTTTTGGTTTATAAAAATGCTCACGTGAAAATCATGAACGCAAATTTCTCCACAAGGGCACAGATTAAAAATAACACCCTTAAAATTGTACGCGCATTTCGCCCCACTTTTTATACAAATTTGCACACGTACGCACAATCCGATGAGAATAAAATCTGAATTTCAATAATAAAACCACGCGAAGCTATCTACATACGCGCCGTACACACACGCGCGAAACTCGGTTGAATATTTAGATGCTCTAATTAAAAGCCGCCCGTTTGTTTTCATCAAAATAATTCCGCGAAGCAACCCAATTTCCCTGCCGCTCGCGCACTTACCCAAACACGCCATCACAGCGCGTAAAACGCACACGTACACATGTAACGCAGCCATCGCTACTCGCGCCCTGCGGTGTTGTGAGACAGGTCGCAATAAAACGAAATGAAAATCAAAGCTCATTGCGCTTATTACCGTAGGCGGGGTCTGCGTGCGAAAAAAAAGAAGATTAAATCCGCGCCGCGCGTATCGTTTTATTGCGCTGATAAAGCTAACGAGATTAAATTGGCCGGCGGCCAGTGGCGAGCGCTGCATCCTTGGCAAAATTTAGCCGATGAAATTTTTTCTGCTTAGACTCATTACCGTAATTAGAGCTCTCGAGTGCGCGCGCGCGCGATGTTAATTATCGATACGCCGCCGTCGCCGCTGCAAATATAACGAATTACGAGTGTATGTGCGTGTGTCTGCGGGTGAGTTTCTCTTACTCCCCTGTGTGTAAAGCGAGATGCAGCCACGCGCAGGTTTAATCATTTTCCGTGTCATTGGATGCGCGAGCGCAGAGGTGTAACGCGCGACGCGCAAAGGGAAACGCAAGGCGCGCGCGATGTGCTTTTGGTTAATTGGACTTTGGGAGCTTTGGTATGCAAACTTTCTCGTGCTCTGTTGCGTGATTTAATGTGGAGAATATACAAGTGAGATATTTTTAGCGACGACGAAGAATCGCATTTTTAAACAATTATTTCTTTTTCTGTCGATGTTATTTACGAATGATGAATTGTCTGACAAGTGATATATAAATATTTTTCCGACTTTAATATGAATAATTATGTATATGTGAAAAACTAATTTCAAAATTAAAATCTGGAATTATTCAAGCTTGTAATAATTTAATCAAAAACTTTTTATATAAATGAATTGGATAAATTGATAAATGTTTTGAAATTATGCATTGAATCAAACTTTGTGGAACTTTGCTTTTAATTTTATCGGGAAATTGAATTTAAAATAATTGCTGCCAGATATAAAATAAAACCATATAAAATTAGTAGTCTTTGTAATATTCAAAATAACTTTATATTTCATACCAATCGACCGAGACTAGCCGCATACCCTTCATAAATTTCAATCAATCCAGTTATTCATTCAATCGTTATAGCGTAACCCCGATCTCAATCAATTGGATCACCAAACTAGAAAGCTATTTGTTAATCATACGCCCATTTTGTTAGAAATTATTCATTCCGTTCTACCAAACCCAATCCCTCCTCTTTCTCTCTTTCACATCACATCCTTGGACACAATGCGACCACCGCGCTTTTGCAAATTAACGCCGACAATGCGCTTAATCGCCGTTGTCCGCAAACTTTTGAGAGCTCATTACGCTCGTTCGAAAATGCTCGTTGCCATTCGAGAGGCTGACTTTGAACCAGGGGGGGTCTGATCGAAAATAAGCAATTTCCGCACTCGACGTAATTTCGCTGCGCTCAGTCGCGCACGCGCGCGTACATAATGAGTATTCGCGAACGATTCGAAAAATTCGAACGCTCGATCGAAAGGATCATTGCGGACGAACGATGTAATGGAAATCGCCCATTTTCTGTACTTTTAATTGATTGTTCCGACGGGATAACGACGTTTAATTTCGCAAATTACGCTTTAATTAAAATCACATTTTTCATTTGATTATAATCGATATATACGCGGCCAAGTAATTAGAGAACCTTGTTTCAATATAATAATGATGAATCGCTCGTTTTATAACAATTGAGAAATGAAAAGTAAGTTGAACAATACAAATTGAAAAGCCGCTGTGTACATGTTTTCATGTGTAGTTATTGGAAATTCATTTATCGTATTTTGCAGCTGTATTCACCTGATGTATAGAAATTCCTGTTATTAAATTTTTATTTTACATCACGTAACAACACAATTAAATTAATCAAGAAATCCATTTTTCTACCACTCTGCGGGGCTTTTATATTACACGGAGTAAAAATTGCTACAATTATTTAAAAGGTGACAATAATTGCTACGAAAATCATAAAAATTACTATTTAATAAAGAAAAACTCGCTGCACGTGTAGCAATGAAACAATTCAATTTCTATGCTTTCCATTGTATTTTAATCAAATTAAACCCTCGCCCTCAAATCTTCACAAATTCAATCTCCGTATATATATACACTCACAGCGTACCCTTCCAATTAAATTCCTTCACGCGCGCATACACCCGCTACATATCAGACCGAAGAAAAAGCTCGCGCTCCAGAAACGAGCCTCGAGTTCGGCCTCTTTTCTCAATCAAAGCTGCGCGTCGTTTTTCGCCGGCGCTTTGTGTCGCGCGCGGGCTTGACACATTCGATATCCAGCAGCAGTAGCGCACATACACGTGCCAAAGCGCCGACCCACATAAATCCGTCCCGCGAGCGACAAAGACGAGTGCACGTACGATACGTAAACGTGTACGAGGGAAAAGTGTACCGGTGGGTGATAAAGTTCGTGCCCGAGTTCGCGAGATAATGTCTCGGTGTGTCCGTCGGGATGGTTAATGATATATAGTGCGCCTCTCCGTGTGGGGTTTGAGCTTGATGAGACTCTTAGAATGGCGCGATGCTTTTAGAGTCGGCTTCATCTGGATTATCTGAATAATTTGGGTATTGTTTTGTATCAGTTGAAATGAATTATTTAGGAGTAGGAAAATTAAGTGTGTATTATACAGTGATGTGGATATTATAAACATTATGATAATATCGAATTATGATTGTTACTTTCAGTATATTAAAAATACTTTCTTCTACGTATAATATTGTACATTAAATATGGCTAAAATTTACACATTTTTCAGTTTAAAAACTTGCTTGCTGTTTAAAATAAATAGTTCAAAATAACTGCTACTGAATAAAGTAAAATTAAATTCAGTTCCCACATGATAACTTTTTCGTATGAAATCTGATTTGATTTCGAGTTTTACATATTAAAATAAAATGAGAATTTTCTTAGTTTTTTGATTCTGTCTTCGAATTAATTTAAAACTATTTGAAATTCGAATTTCTGCTTTCAAGTTAATTTAAAATTATTATTCACAGCTTATATTTTGCATATAATTGACTACGATACTATTGAATTAAAATTTTATTACGAAATAGTTAAAAAATCGTTTAGGGCTGACTTGGCACAGTTGTATAAATCTTTAAAAATGTTTCGCAATCGAATTTATAAGTAATCAATATATTCCGTTTATGTTACAGGTGAGTTGAAAATGGATTTTACTGTAAAAGTTCAGCATTCGTGTATCGTGAGTACATATACAATATAATTATAATTATAGTTATAATTATCTATTCTATAGATTTTTTATAAATACCTTGCATAGTACCTCTTACAGCATTAACGAGAATAACGTCTGCAAAATTACATACTACAAATAACACAGTAAATCTTTACAATAATCGTGTATACCACCAAACCCAGAAGTAAATATAAAAAACAGGCCTGAAATATTCCTCCCCAGAAAAGGGGCGAAACGACAAACCTACATTCGCTCGGCACTCGTGACGTACTCACAACCCTCGAGTCTGACTACAACAGGTCTACTCATCCGTGGCATTGTTCTCGGCACATAATGAGCCGTAAGCGCACGCGCACATAAGTAATCGCGAGCGATTAATCGGCCTCTTCGCGCTCGCATCAGCCGCCGGCAGCAGCATACAATGTGCATTTCGCCCACGCAAGCACGGCTGTTTAATTATTACGTGCTTTCGACGTTCTATTATTAATCGGGATATCTCCGATGGCAATTCGCGTGGATTTTTATTTTTTGTATGTTTGGCGATTGCATATGGAGAGGGACTCTACGACGTGTAAAACTAGACCGCACGTGGGCGAGGGGGTATTAGAGTGGAAAAGCGCGTTTTATACGAAGAATGGAATTTTATTCGCGGCGCTATTCGCTTGAAATTTCTCATTTGGCGAGAGTGGATTTGCGCGGTGTGGGAATCGAGGCGTGCGCTATAGCGCGCTTTTTGAAAAATGGATTTCGTTCGGGGAGATTTGAGATATGGGTTTAGACGTGAAAGTATTTGTGAGGAAAAAACGTCATTTTTATAGGTAGAAATGAAATTTTTCGCCAATGAAAAAATAAAGTGCGAAAGCCTCGGATGTACAAATTTTTTATTAAATGAACTCTTTGTTGCCAATGATCGGCGCTATTTTCGAATTCGAACATTTTGCGCGTATGTAATAAATCCTCAATTTTCAATAATACACACAGCGCGACATTTCAATTAATAAATAATACAAATGTTCGGCAGCGCGGAGTTTCATTTGCATTCCAAATTTCGTAACTCCGCGGTCGGTCACGAAAACTGCGTTATTTATTAATTATTGCACCGGGGGAAAATACGCCCACGCACTTCATCGATGCATTGGAGATTCGAGCTTATAGATTTGCATAATTAATATCGCTATGTATATAATACGTTCGATCGAGTGTTCCTTTTTTTTTGCGAACCAAATGTATAATAAAGCGGATTATTGCGTTCGTATATAATGTTAAAAATGATTTAATTAGCGGTGCGGCGTCAATATTTTCGTCCTTCGCTCATTACGTGCGCTACTGCGGCGTGAATATTATATACGCGCGCGTGATAATATTCTGCATAAAATATTAATCAAAATGAACAATGATGAATAATGATGGATTGAAATATCACTTTCATGACGTCGTTCTAGCAAACTAGAATTTTAATTGTTCGGCACACCAGCTATATTGTGGGTGTAATGTACACGATATATGGCTTTCTTAACTATGAGATAAGGAGAGATACGAGAGAACATAATTCACGTGCCCCTCGTAAAATTAGGACGACGTGCTATATCTTAATGTCCTGTTTATAGTTTATATACATAATAAAGGAGTTTACATCTAGATATTTGAATAATAAACATTAATAAAGCCCTCGTGAAAGTTAAAAAATTCACGGAAATTATTTTGCTTTTGAAGAGAGGAACATTAATATTTTTCATCTATAAATAATGGCAAATTTTAATATTGCTATTTAAAAAACCTCCTGCCGCATCCCAACCCCCCGAAAAAAAGAACCCTTCACTACAGGCCGCCGCGCCCAAGATTCCAGACGAATCATCGGCGCCTCGATCATCCGAGACCCCGCACACGAGCGCGCCACTGACATTCCGCACTATCGGGGCATATTGAAATCGTTCGGGACGTGTCGCGGCTCCACGTAGTTTCGGAACATTCCCCGTGTATGTGTGTGTGTGTGGGCACGGGGCTGCTACTATGCGGGAGACTGGAGGGATATATAGCCATATACGGGCGGTCTCGCGAGACATCCGCGCGCCATCGGCACGACGACGACGACATTCCGCGCCTGGTTTCCCGGACCTTCGGCAGCTCTATATGACAATGTAGCCTGGTCGTGTATGTCCCGCACGGTCGATTGACTTTTGCCAAGGTGTGGATATGGGTGTGATAGTATGGCAAAGGGGGCTCGTTTTATTAGGTGCATGGTAATGGTGTATTAAGAGGTCAGAGAAAATATATTGTATAGTGTTTGTATGGAGAGTCGAAATTTGTTTGTACGAATATATGAAATATGAAGAAATTATGGTTCCAGGAACCTTTGTTATATTTATTTTATGAATCTTTTGAAAAACGCGAATTCTTGAAAATTTCAGTATAATATGCCAGCAAATCTAATCATAATTTTAAATATGTTCCTCTTGTTTAATCAGAGTGCCGACAATTGTTCACGTCCTTTTGTAAATAACCTGAAGAGATTCCGAAACTGACGACATTCGCGCACGTTATGTTTGCATGAAGAAATTGAGCGTGGACCAGCTTAAATAATGCGTCACCCGAGCATATAACAGCGGCCGCCAATTTGCCAGATGTACGAGGCATTTGTTAACGGTCATGTAAACGCTCAATCTTTACACGCTCTAATTAGAATCCTTTGTGATGCTCTCCGGCCGAAATCCTTGCCGCGGCTATTACACCCAGCGAATTTTGGAAATTGCACGGGAAGGGGCGGCAAGGCTAATTTGATCCCACATGCAAATTTCGAGCAATTGTGCAAACGCTCGAATCTTATCAACTAATCGCAAAACCATTTGAAATGGTGTTAGATAATGTAACGGTTGATTGCTATCGACAGACCCTAATTAACTTATAATATTTTATGTTTTTCCTCTTTTCCTCGTATATTAATTAAACTGTTGAAATAATTAATCGTCTTCTTTCTTTAATCGTATAGTAAAGCTCTTTTAATTGTCATTGCCACTTGATTAAACATCTCTGATTGATTCATCCGAGAAAAAATTCATTTGAAAAATTGCACGTCCAACACACCGTATATCCAGTCAGCAAACTTCCTTCCTAATCCATCCCATCCTCAATTTACATCACCCACATTCCAGCGCACCTAACTCACCGCCACATAGCTCCATCCCCTCGCACACGCGCGAATTATTTGCATTCGCGCACGCGCACGACGACTGGATTATTCATCGATATTGCGAAACGCGCTAGTCCAGCCCCCACATACACGCGGACGGACAATTGCGCCACTTAATTATGCATTTCTAGCAACGGACGCGGGAGTTATTTCCCGCGCGCCGGCCAGTCAGAAATATTATTCCGCTGCGGTGGCGACGGCGGCGGTGACGACGAATTTATTGCGCCGAGTCGACTGGTAGTTAAGCATTTACGTGCCGCCCCCGGTGAGAGTGGAATACGACGCGCGTTTTTAAAGCTTCGCGGTTCGTTTGCATGCTAATTCTTTGGGACACTCGCGATGAGAGAGTTTGTTGATCGTGATGTGTAAATTGCTGGAAAAAGTTTTTGCTCGCAGTGCAAGTTTCTGGGCTGTTTGAACAGAGTTTGAGTATAATGTAGAATGTTAGAATAATAATACTCAGATTTTTC
>JAPYZO010004633.1:0-19020 GCA_030522905.1 Torymus flavipes | reverse complement strand
ACGGGGCTCGAGTTGATTAATCTCTACAATATTTAAGAAGCGCGATGAGCCGCCGTGCGAGCGTAGGGTGGTTGGAGCTTAGCGCATCATATGTATGTGTATATATATATATATATATTCGACCCTCGGCGATCGCACGCGCGTCACTCCGTCTTCTTCCTTGCGCTATATACGCGCCGCTTTTGCCGCTCTCGCTTTCTCGGTATAAATCCCGGCTAATCTGCCGTTTACATCGCGGCGTGCACGCGCACATACGTTCTCCCTCTGGGGGAGCGGGTGTCTGGGGCAAACGCGGTTAAGAAAATTATACGCGCGATATCGCGCGCGCAGGCGCCGCTGCTGCTGGCCTCTTCTCTTCATGTACCCTCTTTTTCTAGCGCGCCCGCGCCGAGGAGGTGGAAGTGCACATGCATGTACGTGGATGCGCTACCGGCGCATTTATCGGATTCGCGGCCGTGTTTATGCATGTGCGCCGAGGAAGTTATTATGCCCCCAAGGAACAGCCACGGCTTCTACGTGTTCATACACGTTTCAGGAAGTGTTTTGCGATATTCTCTTGTTGGTTTACGGTATAATTTTAATTGCCTTTTTATGCACGCCAATTTTCTTCATAATTTTGTGATGGAGAACTATATCATTCAGTAAGTTAATACTTGAGATTAGCAATTGAAAAAATGCTACATTTTCAAACGCCGTTTATGTCTATATAATGTGTAGCAAAGAGATATTGTGGCTATAATAATCTCATTACTTATGCCTAATTTTAGTCTGCGAAATCCTATTATCCTATAATAAAAGGGAGATAGCGATTTATTATCGAATTGAAGCTTAGAGCCAACTTCAGAGCGTTATCAAAAAATTTCATTGGCTAATATAATAGGGAAGATAGGTGAGTGTCTATCATACGCGCGTAGCGCGCTCTGCTTTAGAATCTAGTAAAGTAAATTTATTTACAAATCTAACAATTCTTTTAATTTTTCTTTCGAGCCTAATCGGCGTAGTCTTTTCAAAAAGATCATTGTTATAGTTTTTTTATTAATCTAAAGAAATAGATCTTCCTTTCTCATTGATAATTATGAAAAATTATTTATTATATATTGGAGGGCCTGCTCATAAGAATGTCTAATGGATAAGAGTTTTTTTACAAAAGTAACTTCCATTTCGATATAGGTTTACTTTCTAATTAACATATCATTAGCATTATTGATTTCAATATATTTCTGACCACTTCGGGCGTTGCGATCCTCATTAAAGAGTTGTACACCTAATACTTAATTTTATGAAAGTCAGAAAGGCAGTCTTGATAAGGCTGCACTTAAATTGTCTTTGCTAATTCATCGAAATATGAAGTGCACTGTTTCATCAATCAATTCCTAAGTTTCATATAAGTTAGTCTTCTCAAAGCGGCATGCCGTCGTCTCTGCTGGCTTGTTTGAGGGACAACGTTACACTACTTATCTACAGACTTCGCTGAAGAGAAACCGCTAATTTCATTGAGAGTATGGCGAGAAATGCGACACACTGTAATTTATAAGATTATTGCATCTCATTTGACAAGTGTTGTTAGCTTTCACAAGTTCGTAAGTATGACTTATGTATGCATAGCGCATTCAACGAAAATTAAAGAATGCGTGTTTAGAAAAAGAAAAATTGTTTTCCTTTAAAGCTCAGATGGAGTTAATTTTATTTCGTAACTTTGAACCAAATAAACATTTTGGTTGGGATCATAAAGCAACAAGATAATTTCGTATTCTTTCATTTTTAAATGAAGCGATAGCCTTTATATTTGAAGAATAACTGAGTTTAATCATTGTATTTCATACCGTAAGAACATAAATTTATTTTAACAAACTAAATGTACTGACCTAGATTTTTAAAACAATAAATTACTCCTCTAGGCTTTGTCTTTCTGATTTCTGAAACCTTTGGAATTGGGCTGGTTGTAAGTCTACCAAGGTTTTGTAAGCTATTTTACAGTACAGAATATTTTACCGCATATTTCGAGGATTAAACGAATGTTATTGTTTTCCAAGATCTATTTGTATTTGTACCCTACTCTCTGAATTTCACATTTCAGTGAAATTTCACTGAAAATCATTTATAAACTTGCCGCAGAACTGTAATTTGTTGAAAACTAGCGGATTTTGTTCGCGTCAAGCACGCACATGACTTATTGAGTATTCAAATTTAAATGCAAAAACCAACATGGAGGACAACAAAAAAGGAATAAAATTCATCACGTTGATTTTTTTTATAAATGGGCAATATGAACTTCAATTTATAGGCCTTTAAAATGTTATTGATTCCTACAAATGAATGTAGTGAAGCCCGTTTTTATTAAATGTTTGACATAACTATGATTGAAAGAGAGGACCATTAGCTTTGCATTAACCGTGTCAACACTCAAATTATAAAGAGTAGAATTGAAGAGCACAAACTTACCCTTGTTCCGACGATCAACGAGTATCATCTGATTATCCTCGCGCTTCCACTTGACCGAGGGTGTCGGAAAGCCCTCAGCTTTACAGGTTAGCGTGACGTTCTGATGTTCACGTACCGCCACCGTGCCCGACGTCGACAACGAATCCAATATGTTGGGCGGTACTGTAATCGAAAACACAAGCTTATCTCGTTGCATAGCCCAGTGCAAGACCTATAGCGTTATTTCGGGGCGACTCTATGGTATTGATATTTCAACCATTTTTTCAGAAACAAAATCTGTACACCTGCGTGCATAGGTACACGAAGTTCCGTGCCCAGTACTTTTTTTTTATAATGGAAAAATAGAATTTTTCTCCGAAGCGACATCGTTTTATATACGATGGAAAATGGTTTCGTTCGTGTTTTTTTCCGGTAAGGTGGTTTCATAAAGATTTACGTACGTATTTCTAGGTGGTAGCTCATGCTAGTAACATTTATCTGGTTTTTTTAAAAAACATTTTATATTGAGAAATTGTATTTAACCCTTTCATACAAGACCCCTTTTCGGGAGAAAAAGTGACTTTTTTTGTATATTATAATTGTGACGGCATCAATTCAAAAGTGTCGATAAACACTATTTTCCAAGTAGATCTTCGAGGACTGATTCGGTCTGAATGAAATTTGTTTTTTAATCACAAAATGTTTATATTTAAACAAATTATTTACCGCGTTTGAGTGATGAAAAATACCGTGGACTCGTTGGGCATATATGTGTGGGTGTATATTATATACTACACTTAAATCACAGGACCGTTATATTTTAATATTGTCGGTAAGACCGACTGGGTCCTGTAGGACTCACTACATTTACGTATAAGATGCCCCGCTAACAGAATTATGTTATTGAACTCGAAAAGTGATAAATTCGTAGTAAGTTGTCTCATTAACAAGATCCACCACTCAGAATAACAAAAATCTCCATTAACCCTTTTTTTATACGAAAATAAACCATTCAAGATTCGAATTTTTGTGAAATCCCAATTTTCATCGCCGGGCCCTTTTTAAATGTACTAAACGGAAGAAAAAAAAAATCAATATTAATGGCCAGAGGGCTTTCTCTTGAATAAAAGAACATGATTAAATGGGTAGAGTTAAGAAATTATTTAATTTCAGTTTTCTACAGCATTTTGAACAAAGTGGGTCCTACAGGACCCCTATACGATACGAAAAGGTACGGTAAGGTATATATTACACACTCGGGCGAATATAACTTTTTATAGGTTATAATTAATATTATTGAATTCAAATAAATATACAATGTGTATATAAGAAGCTTATAATCTCGCTGTCTAAAGACAACAGTGGAAGAAGGAGTCAGATTTTGGTCTGACTATTGAAACCGACTTAAGGATTTTACTATAAATATACCTAAATGAAAATAAAAAGAATTTCAATCCTTTAATATAAGGAATTTAATCATTTTTATGGTTATAAGTGCAGAGATTATAAGATGAATCATTTTGTATTATACTTTTTTCCATGTACATTTATAGAGAAATTCTGAAGACAGTTCCAATAAAGAGAGCGTAACCGTTTATATAACCATCGCACACTGGTCATCCTTAGACAGCCTAACTTTTAGCTAATCGTTATTAATAAATTCAATTTTTATTAGACTTGTAGTATATTACGACTACTACTCAATAAAGAACTAACATTATACAGTTGTTAGAAAATAGTTAATTTAATTATTGAAGAATATATAAAGTTTAGTAATAATGTGCAGTCTATCCATCTAGCAATATTAAAACTGGGTAAGAAGAGACATTTAATATCTGTATGAAAGGACTAGGTCCATAATTTGTAAAGAAACCAAAACTTGTTTTTAAATAATTACACTACCACTGTTTTTATATGTATTATTTTTGTATAACCTTTTGATTACTCTACGAAAAAGTATTTTAAAAATTTTAACGTCTTTTAATTATTTTAAATTATTAATTATAAATTATTTTTGAAAGGGTATAGAGAAATTTAAAATTACTCAAAGTTCATAAATCAACAAATTCTGGGCGAATATTGCATTTTTTTTTAAATAAGATTTTACATTTTTGATAAAACATGGATTTTTTTCGCAGGTGTTACAGATTATAAGAATTAGGCAATCACAATCGTTTTATTTTTGCTTTAATTTCGGTCATCGCGTTTATAAAAGCGGATGAAATTAAACTTACCAACAACTTCAAGAAAACCAACTTGACTCATCATAGGATTCGTATTTATCTGACACATGTAGTAGCCCCGGTCTTGCTGCTCGACGCTGCGTATATGCAACAACCAAGTTTTGTGATTGTCGCTCGACACGGAGTACCTAGGAATCTTCGTCACTACATGCTTATGTACAGAAACAAGCATTTGCCTGCTAACATGAAACCAGACAATCTGCAACAAAGAAGTAGAAAAAAACATGAATCAATTTTATAAGAAAGCGTTTACAGGATTTACTTAAGTAATGTACATATTTTTTACAAATTAAAGACATTTTTGACATCATACATAGGATTATTTTTTCAGAGATCATAAATGTTAAGAGTTACTATAGAAAACTAGACATGAATAAATAGAGGAGTGATAAAAAAATTGAAATCATTATTGAAGCAATATCGCTTTTTTAATTAATCTTGTCATATTACGTTTTTTTTTGCTTCTTTAAGAGAAAAAGATAATAGAGTAGATTTACAACGTAATTTTTCAATTCCAATTGTACTAAGGTTCTTTGAAGATAACAACAAAATTTTAACCTATTGGTTAAAATTGCAAATTAAAATTAAAATAAAAAAAAAATTAAATTACAATTGCGAATTGTAATTTATAGATTTACATTGTTTTAAATGTAAACTAAAGAGGCGGCCATTTTGTAGTCGGTGCATGGCATGCTCGACGACAGACACGGCGACGTCCACGGCAGTAGCGACATGAGAGGCGCGAGAAGGGCAAGGAGGCCGGACACTTCTCGGCTCTCATTACCGCGACCGCAGCAGAAGACGGCAGCGACGAGAGGCAACGACGACGACGACGAAGGAGTCAGTAAGCGAGTATATCTCTCTGTAGCTACGGTCACGTGTTCGTGATTGCGAGGAGAGAAGGACTCTCGGTTGTAAGGCGCGCCATGTTGGGGCGTATAGATTGTGCTCGTGCGGGAGCGTAAATGACGTAATAATCGGCAATAAAGTGTTCTAGTATTTTAAAGGTGAATTGGAGAGTTTCATTCACGAGGAAACTCTTTCCACACATACACACACACACACACACACATCTTTGCGCACAGGAGACCGCTATCCCACCGTCTTCGCGGTAGGCAGAACTTCGGTCTCCAACCTGGATTAAAATAAATAAGTTGTGACGGTTGTATCGGGATGATTGAGATACAACGTTACAATTTATGATGGGTTTTTCGTCATATCGAGGTCGGACAACGGCGGTATCGTTTTTAAGGGTAGAGACCACTTGAAAATGACTAAAAAATTGATTTTTTTATTGCAGAAACGTAATCTAGAACTCTTTAACTTTAAGAACTTCCATACATAAATTTTTTGCATAATCTTTGACTTTAAATTCAAATGCGCTTTGTCGCTAATTTTTTAACCATTTTACATTTTGGCGGTTGAAGAGCAGCATTGGCTACTACTAACTCTAGCTATTCACTTGTTTGCCCACCCTGGCACCCCAACCCAATCTTTAGTGCATAGTAAACAAAAGACCAGCTAAAATACCGGCTCTTCGTTTTTTGTCTTTTGGAGCATTTTTACAATTTTTCAAAGTAAAAAAGTAATAATGCACGTAAACAGTAGGCGTTAGGTTCCACCAAAACGACGGCAAAATAAGAGAAAGGCTCATCTGTCTTCGATTCGGCCAAAGAGAAAAAGAAAGGAAGAGGACTCCAGTTCGACAGATGAAGAACAGCCACCTGTTGATTACAGTATAGGAGAGTTTCTTCTAGTGCATTCATCAGTGTGGCCAAAACTGTTGTGCAATACTCAGTGTAGTGAGTGTGGAGAGCAAGAGCTTCGTGCAGTTATTTCTGAATCAATGGGACTCTCCTCCGAAATTTCTCTAAAGTTTAGGGCTTGTGGCTGTATAGCTGGAGAGAGTTATTCAAGTCCAAGTACAGAACCCAAGCCTCACTCTCCTTATTTGGTAAACAAAAGAATGGTAAATAGCATAAATTCTATTGGTTTAGGTTTTGGTGCTCTAGAGAGACTTTGCGCAACAATGAACTTGCAGTGTTTGAATAAGTCTGCATTTCAATTACAGTTAAAGACGCTGCATAAAGAAGCCATTGCCCTCAAGCACAATGGACTCCAACGTGCTTGTCAACAGGTCCATGAAGCACACGCTAATATGTCAAGTAGCAATCTACTTGACATAGCAGTTTCTTACGATGGCACATGACAAAAAAGATGCCATCAAGCACTGCATGGTTTTCGCATTGCTATCGACATTGTCACTGGGCTTGTTGTGAATTTTGAAGTGAATTCAAAGTTTTGTTTGGCCTGTTCTATTGCTGCTACTTCATTCCAACCAGGATCCGACGATATATTGAATGGCAGGCAGATCGTAATTTTTCTGGAGAGTGTGAGATTAATTTTTCAGGATCTTCAGGAGCAATGGAAATCGAGGCTGCAGAAGTTATTTGGAAACACTCCATAGATAAAAGCCTTAGATATATACCATGCTGTCTGATGCCGATTACAAAACTTGGCACCATCTTCAAGAGCTATCACCTTATGGAGACGATGTAGAAATTCAAAAAGAAGAATATCAATCATGTCTCCAAACCATTAAGAAAAGCTTTAAGAGAAGTAGCCAAGAAGGAAAAACTTGGCGGAAAAAAGCAGGAGCTCTCACTGATAGTGTCATCACTCGTCTCAATAGCTATTATGGGAAGGCTATTATTGTAATCCATTCTAATGACATCAGTGCAATAAAGAAAGAGATTCTTGTACCATTATTTCACTGTGGCTGAACAGATAAAGCACTCAACCATACAACGTGTTCTGTTGGAGTGCAGTCGTGGTATTTTTATAGCCGTGCTGTGGCTCAGGGGAAGGAACCTCATAGTCACAGTACTATGTTAGTGCAACTCAATGCTCGTGTGATACAATGTATAATGCCAGTGTATGAAAGACTAAGTGATGACCAGCTACTGCTTAGATGCAGTCGCATGAGCACGCAGAATGCAAATGACAGTTTGCATTCTTGCCCTAAAGAGATATTCATGTCAAGAAAAAGGATAAAGATGGCTATTATCAATACCGTATCTGAGCATAAAAATGGTATTGCCAAGACTCAGCTCATGAAACTTGCATTGACAGCTGATAAAGTTCACCCAGATACTTCTAGATTTGCTGAAAGGCGAGACGCTGTAAGGAAGCTGAGACAGTCAGAGGCAGCAACATCACAAAGAGCAGAAGTAAGACACACATAGAAAGCATGCGCACCTTCCGAAAGAAAACAAACTGATCATTTCAGAAGTAGATCTTGTTTTTAAATTAAATTAAACATTAAATGCATTTTTCTCAGTATTGAAATATTCAATATTCAAAATGTTCCTTCCGTCTTAAATTTTTATGTATTCTCCTAAAAATTTTTAGAGCATATTCTTCATTGTATTTCAAATAAGTCGACCAAAAGCTTTTTTTGATATTATTTATATTGTTTTTTATAACTAAAAAAGTAAGTTTAAAATTTAACAAATTTTTAGTATTTATTTAAAAAAATCATTATCACAAGCCAAATAAAAAAGTATTCACTTTAATACAAATATCTCTAGGTAGATTTTGAGTATTTACTATAAAAATGATGTACGTTCAACCCCAAAAGGCTTCGACAAAATTTTTAACGGTTGGCACTTTTTCAGTTTAACATCATTTAAACCAGTCTTTTAAGAATAACTTGAAAATTAAGAATAAAAAGACTTCAAAATTTGTTAAAATTTCTACTTTTATGTACTATAAAACATACAAGAAGAAAATATTAATTAGGTAGCAGAAAGAAAAAAATTTTTCTCAAGTGGTCTCTACCCTTAAACTTAATAAACTTCAATAAATCGACATAATAACCCAACCATATATATTTCTGGAAAAAATAATTTTGCTATTTTTTCATTATCGCGTAAAAAAATGTGTAACGACCCGCGCTTGAACTAGCGGATCCGAAAAACTAGCCCGGTGCTCTGACCACTGAATTATCGTACCAGACTTGTTCGAAAACCTCGGGCGCATCTTCTTCTCATCACTGTGCTGACATCAGGGCTCGGGTGTACAGTCGAGTGGCACCCGTGACAGTATATAGTTTGTATCATGCGGTAAACATATGTAACATAATATAATTTCTCTAATCAGATATAAAAACAAAAGAAACATTAATTGGAATTTATATTGTGAATTAATGTACTTTACATCTAATGTACGAATACCTGAAGTTCCTAAAAATAGCATAATAAGTAAGCACAGTATTTGCGAGAGTGAAAGGAGTTAGTGGCACCAACAGCATCGCGGAGTGTCAGAGCGTAAGAATAGTAGAATGAGAGAGAAAGGTGCATGCGGGCACGTGGGTGCAGAGGTGTTGGAGGAAAGAGGGGGTGGCAATGGCAACCACTACGACTGAGCGGAGAAATGGGCTGACGGACACCGCAGCTGCGCGCAGGCGACGAGAAAGAGGGTGAATAGCGAAGGAGACCGGTCGGTCGACGGCATCCTTTAGCGTGCGAGACAACGAAGACCGCGGCTGCCGGTCACGTGCACCGCGGTCAAGTGAATCGCGCGGCGGATATACCTTGGTGCAAGTCGAAGCCGAAGTTTGCTGAGCATCGAATGGGCTGTGGAACTTGCGAGGATGCCAGACACTCAGAAAAAAATTACCAGTCTAGCTTTAATCACGCATAGGGTAGGTACGATACTGCCGAACTTATCGGCAGTTTCTACCGGAATGTCGCGCAAAAACAACAAAAATTGTGGCCACCTTCTAGCCGAAGCAGTGCTGATTTATATGCATTTTTAAACTTGAAGTGATGCTTTTTAAAATGGCGCGTTTAGATTAAAGTGATATTACAATGTTCATCACACAATTCATTTCTTTTACAGTTACTATAGATACTTACTTAGATAAATTTTAATATTTAATGAAATTATTTCTACTCATTTGTGTGAAATATATATAACATCTAATTTTTCGAAAAATTGCAATCGATCAAAATAAGTCGTGCGGTTTTAAGATCGAAACCGCGAGACCCAAAGTATGCCGTATACAATGAAGCCATCCTTATGCCTGGAAAAAAATAAAAGAATGGAAAAGAGAAGGATATGGAAAGAGAAACAAAGAGAGAGAAGGAAAGAGAGAGAGAGAGAGAGAGAGGGGGGGAGAGGGAGAGAGAGAGAGCAGGGCATAAAGTACGTCAGTAGAAAAATGTGAGAAATTCTCCAATAGAGCCGTCAGGTTCTCTGCCTTTCACGCCTCGAGGAGTGTAGGCCCCCCGCGCGAAAGAGTCTAACGTGATTTCGTTGCTCCCGCGAGAACAGCCTCCCTTCTCCCTACGAGAATGGCTATATAGGAGAGTAAAGGAGCTCGGCGGCAAGATATAGCGCTCGCCCGAGCGCAATGTCTCCCTTCCCCCGATCGTTTGATATTTAGAACGTTGTCTTATTTCCGTGCCTCGACACAGCTGCCGTCGAGATTGCTTTTTCGAAAAAGCGCCGCCCAGCAGCAATGCCAGTTAAAGAAAACGATTCCTTCCACCTTCTCCGCCTCCTTTCTCTGTCTCCTTTCGTTTTTCCGTTTTTCCGCACACCGTCTCATTGCGCGGCATGTGTACAATCTTGTTTAATACGCTGACACCATACATGGCGCAAACTGATGATCAAATTTTTCTATACCTTATTCACTGAAATTCAGATAATCTATAAATCTAATGCTTTCAGTAAAGAGAATACATTATTTTTGTAATGAGAACGTGAAATATGATTTTAACAAACGTTCCATAAGAAGATTAATAAAATTTCTATTCTTGTAAAGTAGACTACCGTAATGGACAAGATGCATTGTAAGCAACATCATTAATTAATTTTTCGATAGTTATAACGTCTTGTGATGAAAAGATCCCTTATATTTAGATTTACTTCGGTTAATGGCAACAAACGTAAATTGTAATTTTATTATACATACTTATTCTTTATGAAATGAGGTTTAATATATATTGCGTACTAAATTGATAATACCCATAGTATAGTATAATGTTTCAAGTCAAGATATATATTATTATGATCGTAATTCGAGAACCACGTTAAGTAATAATTTATAATTTATGATTTTCAGAGATGAGTGTGTGTTATAAAATACGTTACTGCAGTGTACGTTAAAACATTGCGTACATTCAATAAATATATCATTTACAATCAAACTGTATTATCAATTTATTTCACATGTCAATCATTTTCGATTTTATAAAATACAACAATAGTATTATAAATATAAAAACACTGCTGGTTCAAAAAATTAACTGAACTTTGAATATGAGTTTTCACTACGTTAACCTTCTCATGAATTATTTGCTGATGTCCATATTGTATGTGTATAGTGTATGTGTGCGTATATGTGTCTGTACCTATTGACAAAATTCCGACAGAGTTTTTTTACAGCCCAACCGACTTCCACCTTGAAGAAGCTTATTTCGCAACAAATTCTGCACTGCTCTTTCTCTTTTCATTTTAGCGAAAATTTTAACCAAGAAAAAAGCTCATGAACCATAACATGAATCCAACTGCGATGTATATAAAAGTAATTGTTTTAGTTTCTTTCCTAAAGAGTAAAAGAGAATAAGCACGAAAACAAATTTAATCAGCTACGTAAGTGGTCGCGCAAGAAAAATTTAAATACCGTTGGCCGACTAGGCCAAGGCACAGTAATTGTGCTATAATTATTATAGCCAGTGTGGGCGAGCTTTCTCCCACAGTCTCATAGACTTCAACGAACTTTACAACTTTTAGTCAATAATTTTAAGACGCTTACACTAATCTACTACGGTAATAGGATTTTTTACCTCCGACGTAAAAAATATAGGGGTGTTACAATTTACTACAAGCTTTTTTGTTTTCAATTCATAATTTCTGCAAGTGAAGTATGCGAAAACGTTTATATTTTTCGAGCATAGAGTGTAGTGGTCTCACAAAAATGTTGCAATATAGTATCTTGTGTACCAAAACCGTAAAGTTCGAGTGCGGAGTTTTCAGTACAAGTCGAAGGTGAGCGTGCATGAGCTGAAGGCGAGTGCGTGTCGCACAGTGGTTCCAAAAGAATGAAAATGGTAAAAATTCATGCTTGACGAGGGAATAAAACTTCCTCAAGCCAGATACAGCTTTCTCCGTCAAAATCCCGATCCCGATTTTTACAAAAGCCATAAAGTTAATACTTTTTTGCTCTTTTTTGTGCACTTATTTGTACAATTGTGTACAATTTCCTGCACGTTTGTGTACAGAAATGCATACAAAAAGTAGTTCATCATTATTTTTTAATAAATTTCATCTGGAATTTTTCATCTAAAATATAGAAATTACAAATGATGAATTCCTGAAAAAATCATTAAAAGATTATAACGCACTACTTTTTGAATGTATTTGTGTATACAAACGTGTAGAAATATGTACAAAAATGTGCAAATAAGTGTACAAAAAAGAGCAGAAAAGTATACAGAGCAGTGCAGAAAAGTTAGGTATGCATTACGAATTTCTCAATTTTTGTGAAAAACCATAATTCCAATTACTCAACTTTATGGCTTCCGAAAAAATCGAAACAGGTCTTGACGGAAAAAGCGACATCTGGCTTCAAGAGCAATAGTATTTAGAAGCTTTTCCAACAGTTTTGAAGTACGTATATCTTATTCTCTTGTCAGGCACGAATTTTTTCCATTTTCATCGTTTTGGGACCACTGACAAGGAGATGATCAGGGGTGCGGGTCCTGGATTTGGATAAAAATTCAGGAAATAATACTTTATGACAAATAAAGAATCTTTTAACCAAATATTATTCCACTGTAAAGAGCTCTAGAACCCGTTTAGGAACTTAAATAAATAAATAAATAAATAAAATGGTTCAAATTAGTTGTAAAAATGCGTTGGGTTGAGCTAAAAAATTAAAAAACAAGCTGGTAAACTATCTTACGATAGTCTTCCTATGTATAGCCCATTGTCGATTCAGGAATTTGAATAATATTTAGATGATTCGATCCATGGATTGACATTGATGAGTGAAATAAGATCTAAAGAAAGTTCAAGGAAATTTGGAGAACCGGGGAGGGATACGATAAGGAGATAAAAGTTTTTTTCTTTCCTCGCCTCTCCAAATTTCCACAAACTTCCCTTGGATCTTATTTCACTCATCAGTGTCGATCGACGGATTAAAACATCTAGTACATGTTAATAAGTCAACAATATTGAGAACCTGTAAGGCGTGCTTAATGAACGCAACTGTGCATCGACAGCACCTCAAAATTCAACTCTACAATAATGCAAGCTGTATAGTATTGGAAAAATGTCCTCAATATCAGTCTTATAATTACGATGCATCGATGAATTAACGAAATTAATGATGATGCGAAAACTAATATAAGCCTGTTCAGACAAATTTCTATTAACAAATAAATTTTGAATTTAAAAATCCATTCCAGTATTGTGATGATACAACTTATGTACAGAGATCAAGCGCGACTCCCGCAGCTTAAAGTGGCCCGACCTTGTGGCATCCTACAACGCCTCTCTTCACATACAGAGCGCACTCGCAACATTTGAAAGAGGGTGCGGTCGCGGCGATATCGTCTTCATTGTCGAGATCGAGTTTCTAAAGAGCCCCGATAGCCCTTTTTCGGGAAGGCCGAGGGGAAAAAGTATAAGAGAGCGACGAGAGAGCGAGAGAGATTACATTTGCAGCTCGAGGCGCTAGCGCGGCTCCGTCGCCACTGCGTTTATTGGCCTAAGCGCCCGCGAGAAAAAGCCTCTGTCGGGTGTGCAAGCTCGATTGAAATCTCTGGCAGCGATTCAAGAGCCCGCAGAGAACCGCCACGCCTCGCGCGCTTTATATCTCTCACTTGCCCCTTTCCATGTGTCCTCTTCGTTTTATACCCTTTCTCAAGCTTTTTTTATTTTCCCTGCATTTGCCCTATGGCCACGAATTAGGCTGCCGGCTAGAGGTGAATAACGCAAGTGCGCCTGTGCGTCCCCGGCAATTTGTCAGGAGAATCAGAGAGATTGAGAGAGAAATAGAAGGGGAACGCATCTTTTTGTCTCAGTTCTTGCGCTCGTGCTCTGTAACGTGGCTGAATTTTTCAACGAATAATCGTCTTCATCTCATATACCTATATAGTTCATTCATCCAACAATGCATTCGTACTGACGAGCAGATGCTTTTGCGCCCGAGCTTGTATAATATTCTGGTATTTTGCGCGTAAGTCTACCGTGACCATCCTTATAAATCTCTTCGATTTACTGTATCCTTGGTTTTCATTTTTTCGATTTCAGACTCTTACGTGCATTGTAAATTCAGCTCATGAGTTTTGGCATATTTCAGTATTATGTTGTACATATAATACAACTAACCAAATAATTAAAAAAGACTTTTATAGCACGGCGTGACCTAAATCCGCACTTAGGTCACGCCTATCTGTGACTTAAGTAGTCCATTATTACTGTCTACGCTCGTGCGCTAACCTCACGGTGCAAAAATGGCCTGCTTAAGGCACGAATAGGCGTGACAGCGGATTTAGGTATCGTGCTATAAAATAGTATACGATACTTATGACTCAAGTGGCCCACACGACGTGAATTATCACCCCCAATAATGGGCCACTTAAGTCACACGTATCGTAATTTTCCACCATTAGCGATATTATATAAAATGAATTATAAAAGGTATGTAATTATTTAAAATTTTGTGTATTACAATTGTACAATAAAGAGTTGTGTGCATTATGTACTATGTGAAAAGAGGTGTGCGAAGAGGAAAATATGGTCGATTCGGACATTTTCTAAAAATTTTGTATTTCGATTCTATGTGTTAAATAATATTACTACTATGTTTTCACAAAATTTTGTTTACCATCACAAACCATCCTCTATGAGCAAGCAATAGTATTAAAAGAGTTATGAAAAATTTTAAATCGGAAAAAATTATATGTGGTGAAAAGATTAAAACTATAATAATGATTAGATATAAGGATTCAAAATCGATATATAGTTAACAAAGGTACATCAATTTCAAATCTCTGTTTCTGTATTACCGACTTAAATTTTGAATTTTTGATAAAGGTTCGCACCCTTTGCGCTCTCATTTTATATGTACGCGGGTTCCTTTGAACGGCGCGCTGCAAGCTGATGTACGCAGTTTCTTAACAATGGTCCTGCGACGGCTGCACTGTTAGCACGTACCCGAGGTATAGAGATCCCGCTGCCCAGATGGCGGACACCTTCGGGACGAGCAGGTTGAGTGGAGACTTTTCTTTCACCAGTCCCTACGCCGGCCAAGGATTTGTAGGCAAACGAACTAGTCGATTGATGTGCGATGGTGTAAATTATATAGGTAATAGAGCGCGCTCGAAATTAAATATAGTATTTGAATGTACTTTCAAAAAGTAATTAGATCCAAAGTCTGTAATATTTTTATATCTACACTTATACATATAATAAAATTAATATTGTTCATCTTATTTATATATTTGATTTTATATCTATTCTATTATGAATTAATATTTATTTTTGCAGTTATTATCAGTGCTTTTTCCCCACTTGTAACTGGGATTTTGTAATGCCATTAAAATAAATGTTTTATCATTTCCTTTTCTTTGAAACTTAAAAAAATGTAGTGTATTCATTTTAAAACGCAACTTTTTATCCATTTCCTACGTCCTCACCAACAATTGCAGGATAATTAATAATACACAAAACAGTGACCTTCTTATAGCGCGTCACTGGAGTGATATCTTTTTTAACGCATGATTGAAATGCAACTTTATTCCTCCCACCAGTCGATATTATTTACCATAATTACTCTATGAATTTCAAAAAAATTTATAAGTTGCAGCACTTTTAGATATAGCAATTTGGATAAAATCATAAAAAAGTTTAACCTTAAATATCTTCTTATCTTATGAACAGTTTTCCTTACCCATAGAAGTCTGTTTGGAATCGAACTCCGGATATTCCGTTATCGCAGAGGGTGCTCTGTCCGCTGAGCTACCGATTCCTATGAGCATCTTTTTTCTAGTCGTCTTCATGTTGCTAGATACGACTTGATCCTGGCGGAGGTTTCCGTCGACGGTTGGACAACGCAGAAGACGAAAGACCGTCAACTCAGCAAAAGAACAACTAGCTTGCGATACACTCATGATGACGTTATAGCTCCGTGGCTGAACGTGAGACTACAAACCACGGGTCAGAGAGTTCGCGCCCCGCTCACTGCACATTTTTTCCACAATTTATCATTTTAATTCCCACCTACATACATATGTAACACTATGTGCACCCGTACCAATTGTACAAAAAAAAGAGAAAAAAAGATTCAAAAATCAACTTTTATCCATAAAACAAAAACACAGAAAATCAACTGATTTAAAAAAACAGTTGTAATCCTGAAAATATTCTCAAAAATAAAAAGAACAAGTTTATTTTAATTAAAATCGTGCAATACGTATTCGATATATCGAGTATACACACATACGTATTTGTCTGGAACAATTTTTCACTGTTTCAAAACTTTTTCTTTAGCTCTGGAAAAGCTATATCAAATGTGCATATTAAAATCTATGACTAAAGTTTACTTCATACAGGTGCCTTTGAAACCCGAATTTTAAAATTGAATATCTAAAAAAACATTGAAATTGTTTATAAAATGATGATAATAATAAGTTAACTTTGACACCGAATAATTTGTAAAATGTGAAAATCTAATGTCGTAGACGTTTACGACATTCTAATACAAATGAATTCTATTGTTCCTTTTATTACCCGCCGTAAGTCTTCGTCTACTGGCACTGTGCAGCCAAATGTTCACTTGCTTTCTCTCTATTAATTAATTTTTTGTCGCATCAGAATACAAATACACGTCAAAAGCAGCGGAGAGCATTAATTATACAGCCGTATTCTCCGCAATTACCGAAGAAACGATAAATTTCTCTCTGCGACGCTCGCGTGCTCGGGTAAAACAATTCTGTCTGATGTGCCCGCGGTGCATTATCAAACAAGTTAAACATTGTAAAACTTCGTAAGCCCCGAGATGGGCAAAGACTCACGTCCTCGCGTGCAATTCAATTACCTGTCATTACACTTTTATAAGTAGACTTGAGCTAATTCGAGCGATTCCAGCCTCCGTATCGTTCACCTCAATATGCACAAGACAGAGTAGAGAGGCTGCGTCCCTCGATTGAATTTTGTAATACCTGTTGCAGCATTAATTTGGTAAACAATTAATGAACACCTCGGAATATCGGGTTAATGGCGAAAGGTGGGGAGGGGAGCGTGGGTAAGCGAGCACAGGCACTGCGCGCGTTTGAGGCGTTTAGTGCGCGCATACGTCCTTCGAACCGATTAGAACTCCCAAACTATTCCCGGTATTTTAATGAAATTTTCAGCGCGCGCTTGCGCAAGCGCGAGAAGTTGGCCTTCGACCTCAGAGCCCTCCTGTGTCCCCGTCTCTTCCCGCCTTGCCATTACTTTGCGAGAAGGAGTTTCTCTCTCGGCGACCGGCAGCAAAAAAGGATGGAGGAGAGGCAGGCTAGCAACTTCGGTACTTTTCGAATTTCTCATAACTCTGCCTCGTTTCCCAGTCAATAAAACCCGATTCGGGCAAGCGAGCAAGAGTATGAAAGTATATACCCGAGCAAGGCGTCTTGAGACTACTGGTCGCTGGCAGCTTCTGATTTCCCCTTGAAAAAAGTCGTCATCCACGCGCGCCCTGCATAAAAGCTATGAAGGGCGTGAAACTTTACGGGATTTTAGTGGAGAATGGGTGACGGAACCGCTCTAATTGGATGCCGATATATTTTGTTGTAGGCACATTATTTGTGTGATATAGCTTTTCGAAAATTGATTTCTCACCTAAGCGGCAAAACTTTGTTCCGCAAAACTTTTCTCAAATAACGTTCGTTTAAGACTCAATTACTACGGTTAATTTTTATTTATATAAATTAAAATTTTGAATGTCTTCAATTTATCTTCAATCTTATTGTTAGTAAAGCTATACTTTTTCGAATATCACTACTACCCGATCGATCACAGTGAATAAATCACTCAAGTAAGATAAAAGCATAAATTTTCTTCTTAATTAATAAGTGGACTACCCATTGTGCAGAAATACAAACTGTTAGAAACTTCTAAATAAAGAAAAGAATGTCCCTAAAATAGAACTCATCAGATTCATTACCGCAATCAAGAGGTTTTGCTCTGAGAAATCATGGAAAAAAAGACTTTTTCCAAAGTTCGAAACATTTATTATGAGAAGGTAAAAACAGACCGATTCGTATCGGATGAAATGTCTGGGTAAAAGTTTGCTCGTCAAAAGTGATGCGCTCGTTCGTAAGTCTGCTGTCAATCTACTCTGCTACCCACTTTTCATGTTTCACATGGCCTCTCGTTATCGCTCTCGTGCAATTGCTCGTATACGGAAAAGCACTTTGCAAACTTGTAGAGTGCCTAAATCTAACTATTAAATACAAATTGAGATAATTTGGAACAAGGTCGATTTAATTAAAAGATAAATTATGCCTTACAAGCCTACAGAAAATATTCTTATATTAAATATTTAACAAATTATGTTTTCAATCTGGTTATAGTGTTGATCTGTCGAGTAAAAAATTATTAATATTTTTGGTTTTTGTTTACAATTAATTCATAATTTTTTATAAATTATTAATTATTTCAATTTATTATATTCGTATACGATAATACGTGTAGTATTACTTGTAGATGCATACATCAGATATAGCAAAACAAAAATCTAATCGTATTAGAAGTATGTTTTAATTTTTTTCTATTTACAAAATGATGTATTGAAAATCAATAGTTATACTAAATTAATAAAGTTAGAATTATAATTTATTCACAGTTTATTGAAGTATTTTTTATTTTAAAATATTTTTAATTCAGTGTATCAAAGCTTGTCTTACATTTTTCTAGAATAATAATAGAAAAATATGTTCTTATGGTCAGTGTCACTGATTATACCTAGACACTATTTTATCGAGGAGAAAACTGTGAAATAAACAATCTTTATAAAAAATTGTGCTCATCTTTGCAATTGATCAAGATCTTCAAAATAATTCATTCACATATTCATCTCTGTGTACCATAATATAGTTTCTGGGTAAAAACGCTACTCGACAAAAGCCCACTATGGGATACGATGAAGCCGCATAGCTGCTGTTCGGGGAAAAGAGGTGCATTGTCTGTTTCAATCAACTTTTTAAAAATTCCAACGTCGGTTTCTCTCAAAGACGGCACTTATGATTCTCTACTAGATTCAACCCCTCATTTTTTTCTCAATCTTAATCCTTCTTATTTC
>JAPYZO010004632.1:0-14930 GCA_030522905.1 Torymus flavipes | reverse complement strand
CATATAGGTTTTGATATCCCCTTATAACAAATATAATTTTCACCAGTCTTAAGATTTAAGATAATTAAAATATCTACGAAAATATCGACGGGAATGCGATAGAATGTAAAGCAGACAATAGTATTTTTATTTTCATATAGGTAAAATACTTACATGTATAATGGTAATTTTTAAATAAATTTTAAAACACTGCATTGAATTTCTTTTTTTAATTCCGTTGGGTTATCTCCTTGCGTCGAGGTACCCAAACACTGCATTTAATGTCAAATTTCAATTTCAATAATTAATTATTCCTACTTATATATGCCATGCTTGATCAACAGACATATTCGCAGTTTGCTTGTTCCCAAAGAAAACTGTGTAATAGTAAAATAAAAGTATTCAATAGCGGTTCTTTGATTTTTCATATTTGTAAGCAGGATTAATTTCTCTACATTTCAAAAAATATCCTTATGATAATTAGTAATAAAAGTAAAAAAAAACATCGCTTCGTCGAAGTCTTCAAGTATGTATGTATACGCTGGAAATTGAACAATTATTCAAAATTTGCAAGTTTACTTAAAATTCGAAAAAAGTAACAAAAAATAATAATTCATAATAGATTATTATAAAAATTAGAGGAATTAATTATTAATTTTAAAAAATGTTGTATATTTCTTTTTAAAATTTCAATCGCGGCATTTTCTAATTAATTCATATACATAATACATAGTTTAATACATCGAATCACGAGTAGAAATTCATCATTTATGTATACTTAGGCCTTGTAGAGCGTACGGATGGCCGTATCCAGGCTGGCCCTGACCGGTTACCTTATAATTAATTTTTGATACTCGTTAAATACTTATCTAAACCTTGACATATGCCTTATTTTTCGAAGTACTGTCCGGATGATGCTTCTAAATTTGCAACTCCATACACAGAAAGCGTAAGAAAAGTAAATCAAGCTACTTTCTGTCCAGGCCCGGCTTCGCACCTTGTCACTTGCCTGGAAATTATAAATGTTTAAACCTGTGCAGGTGAATCGGGCCGCCTGTACAGGACCTGACTTTTGCCTCAGATTCATTTCTATACTCGGGAAGTGTTGAAATATAATACTCAAAATCGTAGGATTTTATTAAATTAAGTTTCAAGAAAGATAAGTTGCCAATTAACGAATTGGCATGAGAAATCTTTTTATATTGTAGAAGATTCATTTTCGTAACTTATAGTAGTATAGTAATATGTTAAATAAAGACATATAATTTTATTTCAATAGTTTTTTATCCTTCTACAAAACCATCCTGTCGTAAATTAGAAATGTTAATAACAGTAAATAACTGTTAAAAATTATTTAAAACTATTTGGAACTGTTTAAAACTGTTTATTAATGTTACAAAATGTATGATTTTGGAAAAAATGTACATTTTTTCTAATTATAATACTTTGTAACAGTTTCAAACAGTTCAAAATAATTTTAAATTTGATATATTTCAGGAAAATTTAATAATTAATAAATTATTATTATTATTAATAATTAATAATTATTTAATAGCCTAGTATTAATAAATTATTATTAATACTAGGCATTATTATTAATATTAGCCTAGCATAATAGATTATTATGTTAATAATAATAATTACAATAAATATTTAATAGTTATTAAATAATTTAATAACTCTTACAAGTTGTTAAAAATTGTTAAAAAATGTTACAAACAGTTACAAACGATTAATAACGTCCAAAATCCTACATTTTGTAACATTTTTAAACAGTTTATAACTCTAGCTTCCTAACAGTTTTTAATATTTTTGAACAAAAGTATTTCCGTTAGGGCATGCAGAAAATTATCAATTCTTTTTTTATGTCTCAAACATCGGATAGATATTTATAAATTTCGAGTTTTGCACACAACTGACATGATGCATGACTTTTTATTATTTGTGAAGCTTTGATAAAGAATATTGCCACGAAGTGCCTTAACAATGTTTTTATACTTGTAAATTTATTACTGAGGATGATTAATTAGCGATCGGTTTATCTATACTAGTATTAAATTTCATGAACTTCTATATGTTTAGTCTTATCTTTTGAAATGTTAATTTAATCATTTTCTCTTAACGTGATGTAATTAGAAATCTATCACTTACCAGGTGACCAAAAAACACATATTTTTATTACCGTAATAATATCAAAACGGAAGCATATTACACGCTCCGATTAGTGGAGCAATTTCATGCGTTAGTCTAATGGTGATTTTTATATGTAAGTACCTAGTGCGATTAGTAAATGTACTATGAGTAACGATTAATCTGTTCGTACGGTTATTCGAGATTTTGAATTGCTCGTGTTTATTTACTGTTGCGATTTAACATACTTAATATTTCGAAAGATCGAGTTTAGATATACAATTAGTGATATAAAACCTCATTGCATATGCATATTAAGCGCGTAGCGTACGAAGAAACTAAAAGTGTAACTAAAAACAGGAAATGGTTAAACGCCAAGAAAGATAAACATCCGCAGATGTGTACAAACTAATGTGATTATTTCTCGTTTTGTCAGCTCAGATAAATTTTAAAATAAACGGCACCGGCACCGCCCACGTGATTCTTCTGCTCGTTCTATATTTTTAACCCTCTACATCATCTACTTATCCGCGTGCTTTTCGCTTTTTTTTCTGGTCATGCCGCTGCACGCTGAATATCTCTTTTCATCGCGCCACAGAGTCATCCGGTACTTATTTCCTTTCCGATTCGGCGGAAGAAACAATAAGAGAGACGAGAAAGGGAGAGGAGAGTTGGCAGCTGTCGCTCCGAGAAAGCTACCAAAGAACGGAAGAGAGAGAGACGGAAACATGTATATTCAGGAAGGAAAGAAGAACACATAGCTATATAGGTATAGGTCCCTAACTGGGCGGTGGATGTGTCGGGAGTGTCGGCACGTCATTGCTCCATCGGTGGCTCTATATATACCGCTGCACGTATATAGCTGTAGGTTGAGAGTAGATGTGTGTACGCGACAGTGCGACGGCTTCGCGAGCGCATGCACACAAGCGGTCCATTCATGTTTTCTCTGCAGTGCAGTGCACGCAGACGTCAGTATAGAAAGGTATAGGCGTATAACAGCGTGGCGGATCGGTCGTCTGCATGGGTCGGTACTGCAGTGGCAATAGACTATCGTTATTACTTATAGCAAGTTCGTCCGTGATCTCCTTGCGTCCGTTGCGGTAGCCAGCGGCTCCGCTGTTTTTGCAAGTCCCTCTCTCCTTCCTCTCTCTTACGCGAGCTGCACTGCACCGCACATACGCCTATATGTATATATAGGTACATGTATACCTCTATACACGACGTACGCAGCCCCCGTGACTCGGTCTCTCCGACTTTTACGCACATTGCCCGAGTTCAGTTCACTCCCACTCGCGCTCTCTCTCTCTCTCTCTCACTCTGGCAGCTAAGCTAACTCACGGACCGGGACGAGGTGAGCCAGTGGCCACTAAGTAGTGCTCGCTTGCCTATCGCTGTGTGATGAGATATTGTTGGTGGTGTTGGACTCGAAACTCCAAGTGAGCGAGACGGAGAGAACAGCGGACTGTTTACGCCTGCGTGTGTGCGTATATGCGCGTGTGCAAGACGGTCCGACGCCGACACCGATTCGAGATCGAGATAGATAGATAGAGGCATTACCACGATTCCCCTCGGATATGGCTTCCTTATCTCTGCCTCGAGTGCTTCAACAAAGAAAAACGAGTCTGGATTTGGAGCGAGAACACTTTGAGAAGTTTCAGGTAACGTACAGTCAACGCACGCCCAACTGTGCGAGCCTACGTGTGTTTGTGTAGGTACACTTGCCTGTCTATTTAGTCGTGTTTCCAAGGCAGTACCCGCTGTCAACGCTGCTTGCTCCCTTTTTATAACTGTTTTTTTCTTCCTCTTTTCGGTACTTATTTGTACACACCTTGCATGGGTTTACATACTCCCCCACCCCTCCCCCCTCTCTCTATCTTTTTCTCTCTTTCTACCTCTATTTTTAACTTCTACTTAGTTCGCTTCCTCGAAAAAAATATCGGAAAGAGTGCAATGTCTTTAAGGAAAAAGAAACACGGCGTTATGCCGCCCGAAGCAATATTGCACTTCTTTATATCTGAGATTATCTTTGTGAAATTGGTCACTTTTGCATGTTGCTTTCTAGATTACATGCCAGTAAAAAACCTTGAAAATCATCATTCCAACATATGCAATTGTTACTCATTGTGCTAAATTTAATGCTGAAGGATATCATTAATTCTTTATACAACATTTGTTAGTTTTTTATACTTTCCTTTTATGTAGATTAAACCACTTTGATACGTATCAACTTAATCAGTATTCTTTATTTAAAAACTAATAATACATATTTATTTATAATTGCTTTAAAAAAATTAGAAATTTCAAACTTTGACTGCATAGAAATAACTTTCGTCAATCTTAATTTGATTTTCATTATCTCATTCAATAGAGTAAACTTTCAATTTTTCTTTTGTTTTTTTAATAATTAGCTTTACAGATAGTGCATGTCACCAAAATAACCCTTGATGCAGCATCGTAAAGTATTGGGGTGAGGAATAGACAAGTGAATGACAAGATATTGTTATGTACTCTAATCTACCAATTGTCACTTGTACTGCTGTTCTTATTTTATCATAACTTTGTTGACGTATTGCACCACTAACATGCCTGTTTTACCATTTAATGAGAAGCAAATTCATCAACTGGTGAGTTTGATAAAACAAGTTTTACAGTTTAGCATACAATTGTTTCAAGTAACAATATAGATATTTCATTTTCATTTTTTAATTATAAATAATATTCTTTTTCAGAGTACCAGTATTGCAAAAGCTGTAAATCCATCTGAAACAAGAGTTAAAGAAAAACATGTCCGCAGTATCCTTTCATGATATTATACCAAATTTATTACCAACTATATTATAAATTATTAAACAATAAAACCACCTAATGCATTAAAATTTTGTTAAGTGAATTGAAAAGTAAATAAACTAGTATTGAACCAGATTCTTTCTTTAACATTTTTCCATTTATTCTATTTCTATTACGAACTATTTTTTAACATTTTAATTTTACATGTAGGCGTGTACAATGAATGTTATTAAGATATGTTCATAATCTAATTAAATCTAAAAAGTTACAAAATTATTATAAAGTATAAACATATACAAGTTCATGCTTAAAGACAAATAAAGCTTGCTTAAGTATATACAATTTTAAATAAAGGTTCCATAAAATTCCATTTTAATGTATCTGTGCATGCATATGTATATTCTTTTGAATTTTCTAATTTATTAATTTTCATTTATACAATCGCAGTAATTATATTATTTAGTAATAAATTACTGATAGATTTCCTTAACTAAATAACAGTTGCAATCATTGGCACATATCAAGAGAAAGGTGGTACTATTTTTTGGAATTATGTTTTACGACAACCATTACAAGAAAATCGAATTGTAGCATGGAAATTTTGTCATGTTTTACACAAGATATTACGCGAGGGCCATCCTCGTGTTGTTCATGATTCTCAACGTTACCGTGGAAAATTAGAAGACATTGGAAAACTCTGGCAACATTTGAGAGATGAATATGGACGTTTAATACATTTGTACATACGTTTATTAATAACAAAATTGGATTTTCATAAACGTAATCCTCGAATGCCAGGAAATCTGCAAGTTACTGCAGAAGAACTTGAAGCTATTGGAGAAAATGATATAAACGTTTAGTATGTATTAGTTATTATAAATAAATAACATACATAATATTTATTACATAAATACCTATGCATTGTAGCTTTCAAATGACTGTTGAAATGTTTGATTATATGGATGATATTCTCAATTTACAACAAGCTGGTATGTAGTCACACAACATAAATATATTTGTGGTGCCAAGAAAGAAGGAAGAATGTCCAAATTTTATGAAAATCAAGTTAAGGACATTTTTCACTTTTTTGAGGTCCAATACGCCATTTCTTAAAGTTTTTTTGGTAAAAAATTCGTTATTTCGCAGTTACAGCGTACTTGAAAAAGGGAAAATGTTAACAGTTGCTTTTAAGTTTCAGCATTTCAATCGCAATATCTTGAAAACTTTCCCAAGTGACTTGTTTCCTTCTTCCTTGGCACCACAGATATTGTTTAAAAAAATATATATTTACTTAAAATAAAATATATCAAAAATTGAAAACTTTCAGTATTTGGGTCTCTTGATTTGTCACGCTCTAACTCAATGACTCCATGTGGACAGTGCCGTCTTGCTCCACTAATTCCATGCGTTCAAGATGCATCTCAACTCTATGACTATTGTGTAAAAATGCTTTTCAAATTACACAATGCTCTTCCTGCTGACACTTTAGGAGGTCATCGAGAACGTTTTCTTAAACAATTTAGAGATTTAAAAAGTTTTTATAATACTGTGATGCATATGCATTACTTTAAGCATTTGATCACAATACCTACATTGCCAGAGGTGAACACAAATCTAATATTCTGTATCAACAGTTCTTTAATAATTGTTATTTATAATTTGATTATTTTATTTATAAAGAATCCACCTAACTTCTTAATACAATCCGAATTGGGGACGTATGTAACTCCTGTGGTAGTGCTACCAGCTGAAGAACCTATTGATACTGAAGGAGCTTTAATTGATACATCAGACACTAGCTCATTGCCAGGTGATCAACTAGATTCTTCACACAATGGTTCAATATCTCCAGATGCTATTGCAGAAAGGTTTTGTATTTAAGATATTATTAATATTCATTATTAACAATTTATTCAATATACTTTATAATTTACAGAGATAGTCTTATAGAACATTTTCATCAAGAACGTATAAGACAACGACAGGAAATGCAGCATTTGTTTACTGAACATCAAAATGTTGTAGGAGATATGAGAAACCGAATTCTTGAACTTGAATCAATACTGTCAGCTAAGGTATCTACTCTCATATTTTTATATTTATGATAGAGAATGGAAAAAACAATAAATTAAGTTTAGAATTTTAAAAAATTCCAAAATTCAAGTGCTATGTAATAAACTTAAAATTAAAATAATAATTATACCGTCATTCAAATGAACTGGATAGACAACCTTGTATTTACATAATCCATTTTAATGTACTTTATTCAAATCAAACAACGTAATTACTTTTAATCGTTAGTAAGTTTTTCAATCTTGTTTTATTTTTAGTAAATATGAATAAAATTAAATCTAAAACCAAGATAGTTAAGCATTTTCGTATTCAGAATTTATTACTCATCTTTTCTGTTAAAAAATTTAGTTTCATGTAAAAAATAAATTTTTTATAGGGGAATGAAATATTTCAAGAAAAACAAACTACTCAAGAATTGTCAAAACAAAAGGAAGAGATATTAACACAATATAAAACAGCTGAAGGTGATTATATTAATAATTTATTTCTAATAAAAATATAATATTAAACTATAGGGGGGCCATGCAATCCTGCGCGCTATCGTGCACTAACCTCCTGCTGTCTATGGAACAACTTAGTTTTTACATATAAGATACGAGCGGAAACTGTAACGATTAATTTGATTATTTCTATTGTATTCAAGCGTTTATAATCGATCTTTTAGGTTTAACTTATTAGAAATTGTTTTACGTAAAAATGTTCATTACTCGAAATTTTGTTTGTTAAATCAAATCCTATTAAATGGTAAGCCAAAACCAACTATTTATGGTGTATTTACGCGTTAAAAATCGTTTATATAAGTTTAGTTCATCAGGAACTGATTGTACATGGAAATGTTAAATGAATGTTTCAATATTATATAACTATAATATATAATCTATAACTTTTGCATTAAACTTATAAAATAATAACAAAAAAAAGACTATTTTTATGTTTTTTTTGCGGTTTTTCGCTATTGTATTGCAAAATATTGTTCGTAGGAAAAAATTTTCAATGTAAAAAAGACGTGTTTTTAAGTAAGCTATAAAATCTGTTTTTTCAAATTTTTATTTGCTCTGA
The DNA here is from genome assembly GCA_030522905.1 of Torymus flavipes. Classification (NCBI taxonomy): domain Eukaryota; kingdom Metazoa; phylum Arthropoda; class Insecta; order Hymenoptera; family Torymidae; genus Torymus; species Torymus flavipes. Next base: position 6,902 of record JAPYZO010004632.1, on the reverse strand, counting down.
CGTTTTTTTATTTTTCGATGGATTTGGCTCAATAGAGAGCTGTCAGCTACTTATTTAGATGAGTATCTGGCCCCAAATTCGTTTAAATCCATCGAAATTTCGCTGATATAATCGGGTTACGTGATCACATACATACGTACAGGCATATAAATAAACATCCTCGGAAATTGTTAAAATGAACTTGTTTTTGGTGGGAGTATTGTAAATTTTCAGAATTTGAAGTGTTACAATAATTTTCACTCTGACGAACATATATGTAAGCTTCTTTCGAAAAGCGATCGTGCCTAAAAACTGATTAAAAAGAGTTTTTTTCTTTCTAGAAAAAAGCAGATCATTGGAAGAAAAGTTCCAAAAACTTAAAGATGTTTATGCAAAATTAAGAGAAGAACACATTACCTTAATTAGAAAAGTAAATAATTAATTTATATAAAATTTTATTAAAAAATGAATTTTTTTTAATTATAATTATATTTTTAGAAAGCTGAAGTTGATAAACAATTAGGAAGTATGAAATTGAAATTAGATCAATCAGAAAGACGAACCCAAGAAGCTGAACAAAGACTTCAAGAACAAGTACAAGGTCAAGCAACAGTTGAGCAAGAAGCACAACGTATTGTACAAGCTCGCGCTGATTTAGAAGAAGTCCGAAAAGAGTTTGATACAGCAAAAGCTGAAAATTTGGTACTTAATTATTTTTTTAAATAACAAAAAAGAAAAATTAAATTTTATTTATAATTTAATTTAATACGAATACTTTTAGAGTCTTTTGGCAAAAATTGACTTTATTACTTCCGAAAAAGCTGCCGTGGAAGGAGAGCTCCATGATTTAACATCTCAAAAAGAAGAATTAGAAATGAAATTTGCAAATTTACAGAATGAAACTGAGCGTTCTCTGACGCAAATCAAAGCTGATTCCGATACAGCCTTATATGATTTACTTTGTAAGTAAATATTACTAATTATAACAAAAGAAACGGGAATTCATTTGTCACTAATACTGTGAATAACAAATATTGCAGTGGTATGCTTGACGGAAGCAGAAGTAATTTTACAAAATGCTATGCACGTAGTTGACAACCCAGCTGTTTCAGCAGTTACTTGTACTCCTGACTATCTTAGCAGTCTAGTTAAACCCACAGATGATGCTCTTAATGAGTTAAATACGGCTTATAATAATTTCTTGACAGATGCTTCTCAGAAAGGACAATTGATACGAAAAGCTATACATGCTGCATATACCCTTGCTATATACCTAATGCAAGCTAAATTTACTTCTAATACTTCTAAGGACATCATTATTGGAGACAGTGAGTACTAATATGAATTCTTTTTCTTTAAGTATTATTATAAATATTATTATGATACAGATGAAGTAAGTAAAAAGAGAAAAAATATGTAACATTCTATAACACTCACAATTTTCGATATTTTATAGTAATAAACATGTTTTCTAAATACTCCTATAAGGCAAAGTAAAGTAACTTGCTACGGTTTTTTTATTTCATTTTTTAATAATATTTTATAAAAGTAAATCATACCAAAATGTAATTAATAATAGTCTGAGTTATAATTATTATTATTTATAGGATTAACAGTCGAATGTAAACAACTAGGATCTCAAGGTTTGATCATGATGACATACATTAAAGTAAAATCTGATTCAGCTACCTCACAAGTAGAAGTTGTAAGGAAACAGCTAGAAAAAATTTCTGAACTTGCAGACTCACTTTCAGAAGCATTAGGAAATGCTGAAGTTATTGGCGATTTAGTAGAAAATGAATTGATGACTATGGATAAAGCTATTGAAGAAGCTGCTGCTAGAATTCAGGTTTAAAAATATTTTTTATGAAAATTCGATCATGTTTATTTAACACTTCAACTACGGCATGAGCCATATATGCCTCATAAAATATTGTTATTTTTATTTATTTACTCCGTGAAACAATATTTGTGATAAGAAAATTCTTACGGTCAATTGGAGACTTCTAAGGAAAAAGGGCGTATCTCAAAATTACTTACTTACTGTATACGCTACTTTTTCGAACTTATTAATATGCTTTATCATTTTGTAGATGGTATAGATTATATCTCAAAGAGATTTGAAAAATTTTGTTTATTGATTTCAATACTACATACATATAAAACTTTAAATATTATTTTCTTGAAATGTAATTTTTGTAGCTTCGCCCTTTTTCCTTAGAAGTCTTCAATTATGATATTTCTCAAAACCTTAAAAAACGGAAACGCCATTGAAATTTTTACTTCCATTTTAAATTTTAATTTAACGTTTAAAATATTGTAAACATCACTTTATGCATTAGCCGCAGTGAAAGTATTAAACTCAAAAATAAAGCCTTGTAAATTTTGTTCATTAAATTGTAACAATATAGCGTTATCTTAAGAATTCATAAGGTGGAAAATATACGATTTCATTTTATCTTTCTATCGTAAAATTTAGATTACAAAGTTGCATTGTATTTTCACTGCTACATGACATTACTACAACGTTAAACTTTAAATATCTATATTTTACGATTTATTTGCAAAGCGAATTAATCTATCTTTTTTTGATATTTATATGTTTATATAAAATTACTTAAATGAGAGAGTAACAGTAAATATGAAATCTGAAAATATTGAGTTCATATGAGTTTTTCGTATTTTACCCGTGTATATTTGAAGCTCAAGTGCCGAAGCTTCGTAAACATTACAGTTTACTTCGTCTGGCCTCAAGCAGCAGCAGCAGCGGTCGCGAAAATTCACCATTTAAGCTTCAAACGTGTGCAGGTGGAATACGAAAATAAAACCCACAATACAAAGAAAAATACCGTGAAAACCTCAAATCTAAACTACAATGAGTGTAGTATTTCAAGATTTGCAATTAACTTTTACTTTAATTGACTTCTACTTTGAATAATGACACAAGGAATCAATAGGAATATATAGTGTTTTTTTAATAATAAATATTCTGTTATTAAATAAATAATAATTTTCTAAGTTAAATTAACAATATGCATTTATACCCTTTATATTTAGTCTACATTACGCACATGAATTTTAGTTCTTGAATTAGTCCAATTATAAAAGTTTCTTTAAACTTTGCTCTCAACTATAATAATGATATTTTATCACCAAAATTATCAAAATGTTTATAGGAAATGTTGGATAAATCTCGTGCTGCAGATTCCGGAGTAAAATTAGAAGTTAATGGTAAAATTCTCGACTCTTGCACCGAATTAATGATGTCTATTAGAAAGTTGGTGAAAAAATCTAGATTATTGCAAATGGAAATCGTCGCCCAAGGTAAAGGAACTGCTTCAGCCACTGAATTTTATAAACGCAATCATCAATGGTCTGAAGGACTAATTTCAGCAGCCAAAGCTATTGCAATGGGAGCTAATTTTTTGCTGTAAGTGTATTCCTAAAATTATTACTATGTAATACGTACGTAACTTATTTGATCCTTGAAAAACTTTTTTTTTAATAAGTAAATGTATAAATTAAAAATCTTACCTTACATATACAATATTCTCCATATGTATGAATCTGTAATTTCATATTGATTTACACAGGGAAGCCGCAGATAAGGTAGTTTCCGGCAATGGTAAATTTGAACAGTTAGTAGTAGCGTCGCAAGGCATAGCTGCTTCTACTGCTCAATTAGTCGTTGCCAGTAGAGTCAAAGCTGATCGGCACAGTAAAAATTTATCCGCACTTTCGGAAGCTTCCCGTTTTGTCACACAAGCTACTGGAGGAGTGGTCGCCACTGCTAAGAGTTGCAGTCAACTTGTGGAAGATAATGGTAACTTTTCAAAAGCATACATACATATTCATTTATTTAATCATTCTTGGACACAGCTTCAAATAATTCAATACGTCACACTGGGTGAATTCCACCCCAGCGATAAAATTGCTATTACAAAATCATCACCTTGGTATGAGTTTTTCACTATACCCTGCCTAAGAGTGCCTCTTTCGCTACCAACTCAAAAACGCAAATGTGACATTTTCGTCCCAAGTATGGTGCAATAGTTCATTGTGCTACTAGAGAGGAAAGTTGACTTTTTCTAGCGAGAATGATGATTGAGCACGAGCAATACATGAGTGCACAAAATCATTATCTGAGTCTATTGCGTCCTTGTTACCCATAGTACTTTTTTTAATAAGTGCAGGAATAAAACCTTTTTTGGCATGAAAAGTGGATGGAAGATCGGGTATATCGAGTCGTCATAACGGGAGGCGTTCTCTTTCTCTCGCTACTATTTTTTCTATCGCTTCAGCGGGAGGCCTCATTAGACGCTCGAAATGCTCGATTTTCCATTCACTTTACTATGCAGGAAAAGGGCCTTTTTTATGCACGTGTTCAAAAAAAAAATAGTACACGCACCACGGGAAGAAAATCGACCAGCCCACATCTCGTGTTTGTAATTTACACGACCTGGACTGTCCAAGTCTTTTCCTCCATAGGTGCGTAATATTCTATTTCGGCGCTTGGTATAAAATACCGTTTGAGACTATAATACACGAGTGTAATTACTTATCTCATATCTCGAAAAGTACTATTTTAGATATGAGGCACGACTACTATTATTCGAGAATACCGTATATTTTTGCCATTGCAGAAACTGTTACATCTTCACTCTGTCCGTACGTTTAAAAACCGTCTTCATAGGTTTAGCTCGTTAGCATTTGATTGTACATGGAAGTGTTAAATGGAAAAAGTTTTTATATTATCTACAGCTTTTGTATTTAACATTTTTGTGTAAAATCAAATCCTATAAGTAATAGCCGACAATCATAGCAAAGAATGATCAATATGAAATAGATGTCTTTCAATTAATTTTAGCAAATAATGCATTTGTTTGCTTTTTACTAAAAGTAAATTTTGTTGAAATCATGCTCGGACATTATCGGATTTTTCAAATTTTTATTTGCTCTTACAGTTTTTGTATTTTGCAATAGACTCGGCTCAATATTAGACCATCAGGTACCTACAATTAGACGAGTATCTGGTAAAAAATTCGTTGCGATCCGCCCAAATTTCGCTGAGATAATTGAGAAACTTAATTACATTTACGAATACATCTCGGGAAACGCTTAAAATGGTATTTTGGTTAAACAAATATGGACTCATTTTGGTTAAAAAAACAGTTTTTTATATAATAAATTATTAGTATTTGAGGGGTGACAATTTTCGCTACGGATAAATGTAAGGCTCTCCCAAGTAGCGGTCGTGCTTAACAACCATAATCATCAAGTAAATTTAATAGTTTTAAGAATTTATGCTTATTAAAATTAAAAACACGCATTTTAAAATAATAATCATTATAAATAGAGTATTGGTGTATTAAAAAATACAAATGTAATTGTTTTTGTAAAAAAATGAATTTAAATAGAAAATTATTTTTTTTTTAATTATAGAAGACATGGACATTTCTGGGCTCAGTTTACATCAAGCCAAAAAATTAGAAATGGAAGCCCAAGTGCGTGTTTTGGAACTTGAGCAAGCGTTGCAGACTGAACGGTTAAAATTATCAGCTTTGCGCCGCTATCACTATCAAATGGCTGGTGAAAATGAGGGTTAGAATGTAAGGTAAAAATACATTCTTTACGATAAACACACACATCAGATGCATACAAAAGGAAGTTATTAACATGTAAATATTAGAAAATAATTTTTTTAACAAAAATTTGTAAAAATTTCTTATTTTAAGCAAGAAATTCATATGAAAACAATTAATTGTTTCTAAAAATTTAATATTTTATTTTTATCGTTTTTTAATTTGTCTTAAAAAATGGCATGGTAGTTTTCAAATAACGTTATTGCAAAAATTGAACTGAATCGGCTTCAGCACAAGTTTCATTGCAGCACACTTTTTCATGTATTTCGTGGCGCTACTTGTCGTTTAACATAACGAATACTTTTTATATAAAATTGCATAATTAAAACTTTCATTAAATATGAAATATGAAGACTGTTCAACAATCAGAGATTTCGTTTGGATAAGTAAAAATCAATGAATTTTAATCTGTAAATTTGAGATTCTTTCTATTAACCCTTTAATGCCGAAATCGATTCTATTAACCCTTTAATGCCGAAATCGATTTCATAATGAATAAGAATTCCGAAAAAATTCAGAGATGATTTATGATCATTTTTCGACTCGTGTATACAATTAAATAGTACATTGGGCACCAAGGAGAGAAAATAAGCTATTTCAAGCGAGGGTGAGGTGTTTAGCACGATTTGGAATGGAGGGCACCAAAATCGCCCCTGACGAAAACGAGTGCTGAAGACACCTTACCTGAGTCTGAAATAGCTCTTTTTCCCGTGATACATACTGTACCCAAATCACACTCGGAATAGGCGATTTTTTATCCGACTTGTAGGTATAAAAAACTGCCAGTTTCATGCAGGTGTCGAAAAAAAGTTTTAAAAAATTTTTTAAATATCGTGACTTCTGCCAAGTGCCTATGCAGCCAAAAGTGATTTAGCTGGATGTTTATATCGGAAATGGTACGAGTCGACCGGACAAACTTATTTATTTCGTATAATTTTAAGATTATCGTATGGATTATCGAGAAAAACGAAAATACCTAGTTAGTGTAGCGAATATGCTGCAGACGGCACTAAAGGGTTGAATTCAGAAAATTTTTCTAAGTAAAATATAACACAATCAATGTTTGCACATTGATAAATGTTAAAAATTTGGGTTGATACCCAAAACTTTTGAATAGGCTGCCGACTTAAAAATAGAAACAAAATTTGTGAAGATAGACTATAGATACAAATGCTATTTCAGTATATTATTCTTGTTTTTTAAAATAATTTTCCTCTCACCGGGCCGAAAGTGCCTCATTCCCGCCTGGCTCCGAAACGGAAATATGGCATTTTCGGCCTC
>JAPYZO010004631.1:0-16429 GCA_030522905.1 Torymus flavipes | reverse complement strand
TCAGAAGATATGCTTGCAGTAACTTGTTCTATACGGATGTCACATTAACTTTTTTTTCAGTGTAAGTTTAATGTTTTATTATATCATATACAATTTTGCTTCCTCCTAGAGAAAGCTTTGTAATAGTAAAATTTTAAGTTTCTTTAAATCGCTCTAGAAACATGATTAGAGGTATTAGTAGTTTGTATCACATGATTTTAGAAAATGTATGTATGGAATATGGATGTGTGTGTGTGTATACCGCTTTATCTCCGGATCTACGCGGTCGATTTTAACCGAACTTTTTACGCGTCCGATTGAATAAATCGACATGAAGTTCATATTCGTACTCATTTTCGGTTCTTTGTGAATGCAATAAGAATAACATCTTGCACCAATCATCACTCTTGCATGCTTTAACGTCGTAATCGTGAATCGAGGAATGAAAGGATATTGAAAGCCTTGCGTACAATATTTTTTTCTGTTTTGAAAAGCAGCCTTTTTTTATATACGCTCTACAGAGACTACACATTAATGGTTAGTTTAAATGAAAGCGGGTTTCAAATACTTATGATTGAAATTTGGATCATATTTCATAAGACTGATTAAAAAAACATTGAAATTTTTTTATTTTGTTTATTTACAATTATAATTGCAGTATTATTCTATCAATCACAAATTAAAAATGTCACTCTTTACTCATTCTTCTGTCTCTATATAAAAACAAACATAAATCTAAATTGTCTTTCTCATTATTTTCATACTTTCTCAATTGCATATCAACATTTACATTTTGTATAGAAATATAATTTAAATCGCAGCTAAGCTATATGCTACTTAAAAAGTAATAGTTTGTTGGAGAATCTTGACTAAAAGCTCGCATGTCTATATACATTCATTTAATTAATATATATTTTCATGTAAACATTACGTATCGATTTAGTTTTTGTTCTTAATAAAAAAGTCATTCTCCTTCTTTTTTCACACATGACTACGCTTTCAGAAACTATTTTATAGAACATAACAATTTATAAGAGTGATAACAATATTTTACACATCAATTGGAATCGTTATTTCTACGATAGTAAAAAAACTTTTATATTATGTTCAAAATGAATAAATTGTTACACGAAATCAAAACTACTTTAAATTATAATTACTCTTTCTAAGATACTGTAATCATATTAACAACGAACAATACTAACAATAAGAAGAATAAAGGATTATTACTATTATCTACGTTCATAAAACAATAAATAAGATTTTTAATTATAAACTGTTTGACTTAAAACATTTCGTAAACATGGTTGAAATTAACATAATTCAGAAAAATAAAATTAAGTACAAAAAATGCTTGTTAAAAAAATTGCTTCTTATTTAAGAATTTCATTTACTAATAGTAATGGTCTAAAATTACGTAGTATATTTTACAAAGCCGAACAATAGAAATTAAAGTAATGAATTATTAACAAAAGTTGCCTTGATAAAGTTTATACTGAACAGTTTTGAATTCTACTTCAAAAACCAAAATATCAAAACAATTATAGATAACGTTCACAAAATAGGTTTTCATAACATTGGAACTTGATAAAATACAAACTGTCTTGATTGCCTAGAAATTACAGAGTATTGAACTAATTTTACATTTTAAAAATGTTATACTTACTTGTATTTTTCTTTTACTAATTGAATTCAATAATGATTTTAGTATGTAAAGCATTAAATATAAAAATGATAATAGCAGATTAATTTCCGCAATTATTATTCAATAACAACACAATATTTTGTATTGTGAAGATATTTTTTTAAATTTATTTGTATCAGTACTTGGTAGCTTTTTAAATAACAAATGGAAAACTCATTTTTTCCGGACCAATTGTTGGATGCCACTCTACGTTGGGACATCTAAATAAACTGACTTGGAACTAGAAAATGACGCTGGATATGTGTCATGAAGGCGTTTGATCGCTATAACTATTAAATTATGTGTTGAACATTTGCTTTTGGTCCGTCGCGAACGTTTTCGTCAACGAAAACAGTTTTTTCACTTTATCGAAGCGAGAGGAGTACACAATATTGCAAAAAGTAAGATAAACGTGCAAAATTAAAGCTTAAACATTGCTTTAAAACAGTAAATCGTCGAAAATTCACGATTATTTTCCATCAAAGATTTTTTTCAATAATTGTAATCTTTAAAATATCAAACGCGTTGTCGCAAAATTAGTGGCATCAATAATTTAATAATTTATATTACAATTTCTTAGCCCAATTAATAAAACAGAACACTCAGTTATATAAAAACTAATCTAATATTTAAAAAAATGCAAAATGTTTCGAATTTTTAAAAAACAGTTTTTTTAATTTACTATCACCATAAATAATAGTAGGCAATAGAAAAATACATTTTTCACGTTCATATTATCAAACAATTACAATATAATTGTTAACACTCATTACAACAACGTTTTTAACATTTTTTATTTTTTATTGAATTTATAATCGAATATTTGCTTTTAATTGAAATTGTGGTATAGAAGATCATATTTTCATGTAAGTTACTCACTTTTCTTAATATGTATGAAATGAGTTCATTACGATATAGAATACGTTCTGAATCTTAAATATTTGTACAAGCATGATATTAACAAACACAAAAAGAATATTCCAAAAATAATAATTTTGTTACCAAAACACTACGCCACATATATACTTAATATGTACTTAAAAATAAGTCTATATAAATTATAAAAATACTACTGAAAGTAAATATAAAAGATAAGAATATGCAGTTTAAAGCATAAAGTTAAAATATAAAGCAACAAAAGAAAAAATTGCTTTGATGTGTTTTAATTAAGTTGAAAAATTCACTTTCTACAATTTTGTTTAAAAACTTAAATTTAAAAGGCGAAAGAAATTTTTTTGCAATTTAATACTTTAGCACTGTCTCTACACCATCATAAAAATATAATTTACAATAGAAGCTATATATTTATAGTACCCTTGAAAAATTGCATACGAACAAAGGATTTAATTTTTATCAAGGTTTCATGAAATAATATAAATAGTTGTTTCTACATCAAAACATAAGCTACACTACTATTTCTAAATAGCATTTCTAATACTTTTTCTTGTAATAATAAAAACATATAAATATTATTTAAAAAATAATTGCATAAAATACTATAGCGTAAATTTGTTTTTTAGTTTGTTCTCACCAGGAAGTATTAGGAGTATTTTACATAAAAATAACAGTCTCTTAATATAAAAACGTATTTAACGATTCAATGTGATGCAACTGAAATACTGGTTGATTCTGAATCAGTAAAATAAACAAATTACTAGTCTTTTGATGTTCGCCTTGGACGAATTTTCTCGAATAAACAATCGAAAGTATGTTTAAGCAGTGCGCAATTCTTAAACTAGTTATTTACCTTTCATCGCCATAATTTAGCTATTTTTCATGCTCACATATACAGTCATACGATGCACGCTTCGGTGCTTCTCTCAATCAAGTAAAAGACTAAAGTCTTATTTTAGACATGGAGGTTTCTCCTTACTTAAAAATTTAATATTTATTTACGTACATGATTTTGTTCTTGAAAAATTCTGTGACATTTATTTATTTAAGTGTCTTTGTATGGTATAATCCTTTTGTACAAATGATTTGTACTTAATTTATATGTTCATTTTCGATTTTGAAAATCAGTCATAAAAATAATAAGAATATGAGTAAAATGTTTGATAACGTTTACGATCTTATGTTGTTCCTTGAAATCAATTTTAAAATTTACTAGGGCCTACTAAAAAGGCGTAATGCGTCAGTAATTTCAGCGTACTTTGTATTTTCTTGGTTCTGAAAAATGTAACACCTTTAAAACTAATTTATTTTTACCTAAAAAGCCGTTTAATCTATGAATTTCATTTACCTGCTTTTGCACATTGTATATGGGACGCAGATACGAAATTACCATGGTTTTAAATTGTCTTTTGGCAAAAGTGTTTATATCATATTACCTCATAATTTCATAATTAAAATAAGTTATTTCATATTAGTTTCGAGACGCTTGATATCATGCATCATTAAACTTAGTAAAAACGATTCTAGATAACCAAAAGGCTAATTTTAAAAGTGCCACTCATTTCACGACAACGATCAATAGAAAACAAAGTTTAAAGAAAAGCTTATATTTCAAAGTAAAGAAAATCAGCCATGTCCGCCTTATTTGTACTTATCGCTTTAAGAGAACGCTTTCGCCTTAACGTTAAATTAGAATAGTCAAGTACATCGAATTATTGCACTCTTCTCCTATCATCCTCACCACGTATCTCTGCCGCTGTTCGAAAACACACTCGAGCCCGCCCGGCCAGAAGAGTCATCACCGTATCTTCGTATAATATATATGTATATAATGTACAACAAGTCGAAGCTAAACTTGGAACGTTCGATCGCCGAGTGGCGCGATCGTCCTTCTACACACAAACACGCACACACACACACGCACACTGTCTCTTATATAGAACGTCTGAAGTGTCATTATTATTTTGAACGATTCGCGACGAATAGAACGACGGGATAGATCACCAGGATCGCTGATTCTCTTGAAAAAATATATAGCGTTAGACGAAGTTCGCGCGTGACCGCCACCACACACGGGCACCGCGTGAGGAGCGTGCACTTTGCAAAGCGAGGATATGCGTTTTCTTTCAATTCTCTTTCTATTCTTCTCTTGTGGGTTTTACTCAACGGAGAAGGTGGCGATTTGTCATAGCTTGGTGTGCTTAACGCTGTCGGTCCAGTAGTTCTGTATCGTCATCGCCTCCAGCGAGTTGAGGAACGAGTCGTTGTCCAGACTGTACATTTCCTCCGAATTGTCCTGAAATGTTATACAAGGTTTATATAAATAAAAGTGTTTAGGGAAGAATATTTTTATAATATCAGTATAGAAGTATGATAATAATGTAACGTTGTAAATTTTTATTCATAACGTTTAATGATTGCACAAATTTGTTGAAATTATGATAATTCTATAAGGTCCTCAGACGCGTCATACATATGTGCACGCTCAACTTGTTCAACATTTGATAACCAAGTGTGAAATCTCTTAATTTATCTAAATAAGTGTTAAGTAAATATGAAGATATCTACATTATCGGCATGTATAATAATACATTATTAAAGGGTAACGGTATTTTCCAATCTAACAGTATACAGATTGATACTAATGAGCTCTTGAAAACAAAAACTCAAATAATATTTAAACATTCGTAAGAAAAAAACTTTTTAAAAAATTTTCAAACCCATATTTTCATTAATTAAATTTTTCCTGTTACTTAATTGGCGTCACACAATTAATAATTTACTGAAGTTTTGACACAAAGGTGATGAATCGTATTTAAAATACCGTTTTACGTTGAAGGACGGAACCTTGAACTTGACGTATACCTAGTCTAAATATTTATGACGGTAATACATAAGTCTCATATTTCATTATAAAACACAATAGTAGTTTTTTCCCGTTACGCAACCATCAAACACATCTTATAAGAAGTTGTGACAACAATTTATAAAAAAAATTTTAATCAAATGTCCAAATGATACTTGAATTGAAACAGTTAATACAGAAACTAAGTTTTAAACAATCGAGCCAACTTGCTGAATAATAACTAGCCAGTACATACCCGAATCGTGGAGTCATCGATGTAACCAGAACTGTCTGGATTACTGCATTTGTCGCTATTAAGAGTTTGCGGTGGATTCAAATACCTTCGTCTGAAAGTGAATGACGTATGTAATATTAAAAGGTGTACAAGTATAATATGAACACATCATTCTATAAATTAAAATACACAAAAAAATTTCTCTACGAAATTATCGACGCAACTTTCGCTTATCTGCGTCCAATTAAGCATGTCAAGCCGGAGACCACGCAAAAAAAGGAATTGACAACACGTCCGGCAATTATATATACCTGTACATGATAAAACCCAAGCTTCCGACTGTGCTGAGCAGTACTATTACAGCGAGACAGCTTCCGGTGATAGTGGCGATTTCCGTCACGTTCTCGCTGCTCTCCGTGCCCTCCTTCTTCATCGTCTCCTCCTTCTGCTCGGCGCGGTGCTGCTGCTCCTCGCGCGACAGCTGCTCGCGTTGGAACTCACTGCTGAAGGTGCCGCGCGCTCGGCCCAGCCGTGTCGAGTCGCCCACGTTCGCTGCGGACAATGCGAGAGAAATTATTATATTGGAAATTGCGCGCAGAAGAGGAGCCATGGGCTGGGAGATTGGTGAGAGGTTGGGCAAGCGGAAAGTTATATGCAAGAGCGTAGGAATAGTTTCGGTTGGAATTTCGGGCTCGTTTCTAAACTTCTGATATTCTATAGTTAATGAACGTAATATCGTATCATGATAGGTACTGTTTCAGTGTCAAAGTTGGGCTTGTGAGCATCATCGTCTTGCAAATTAATTGCGGAAAATTTGTATTATCAGTAGATATATAATTTATGGAGAATGTATGAGGGGGGTTCTTTGAAAATTAGATATGACTAACTTTTTAATAAGATTTGTTCTTCAGTGCCTCTGGATTTCTCAATAAATATACCTTTTTTTAATTTACTCAAAAAGGGTTTAGAATAAAATTAAATGATATATTAAAAAACATCTGTATGCGAATAATTCACAATAACTCAATAATATTTGTATTGTCTTTGTTTCAATTAATAACAACAATATTTCATAAAATAAATCGTAAATTATGTTAAATTTATGAAACATGAAAAATATAATTTCTATTTATGAGTGCGAAATAACTATTTTCTATTCGATATCAATATTGATTAATTTTTTCCTTGCCATCAACGTTGGAAAACGTCATTATCAGGCGGATACATTACATTAGTACTTTATTTGCAATCAAATGTAATATTTCAATTTCATTTAAAATAATGAAATGGGGTCAACGACAGCTGTCTGCGAGTACACTATCCAAGAGAAAAGTCGATGTGATGTTGGCACGAGTCAACCGAGAGTCTGAACAAGTTCATTGATATTGCCGCGAGAGAATTCTATTTTACATGATACTATTTTTAATAAAGTTACGATCTCGGTTGCTCTGCATTTTCTTTGCAGTATCGGATTTTCAGTGCACATGCTAGTAGCTTTTCTATAATAAAAAAAATCCGTTAAATTTAACACTTTTCATGTATTCTTTTCATTTTTTGATAAAATATTTGAAAAATTCGTTTTCTCGTAGTAGGATTTGTCTGCATTAATTGGACAATTTTTTTTATTTTTCATATTTATAACTGGAAATATCGACTGTGAATATAGCTGTTACAAATTCAATTTCTATTCACATACAGTTTTATTTTAAAAGTAAAAATTATCATTAATGACCTTTTTTGTTATATTATATCACATAATTACTTTTCACTTGCTTTATATAAAATCTTTTTTTTCTAATCTATTCTTATAAAAAAGTTCGAGCATTTAAACCGCTATAGTGACAGATCTGAGTAAACATCTTAAATGCCCACGTGACGAATAAATCAACATGTACTTTGCAAATGAGTAATGTACAATAAAATATAATTGTATTTCATGGTCAAGTGTACCAGTTTAAAACGGTTAGTAAATCTGGTACGTGGAACGATGAGTGCCACGGGGTATGCTTTTTATGCGGCACACATCTATTTACATATATTTAAAGTCCGTTTTAATCAATATACTTCGCTACAGGATATCTCCGTCGGTGCGGGTTTTAGAAAGTTCATTGTTTTTCAGAAATATATATATACTTTCTCATGATTAGAATCCAACTATAAATTACCTCAATTTAACGTTATAAAGCGCTACATAGTGATAGCTTCATTTTCACTCTATAATTGTTTATATTTTCGTTTATAAACACTTTTTTGTAATAACGCAATATTGTCTAAACTACAATATGGATTGCATCAGTTAGTTTTTATTTCAAAGAATACGTACTTGCCTATAACGAATATCAAAATATAAATTTTTGTTATCCATTGCTTTGTTTATATATTTTTTAAAGCTCCGTGCGCAAAGCTCGATTTTGCACACGCTCTCATAAAAAAACATGCCCCAAATTAAGCTTCACACACGTCGTGTCAAAAAATAGTGTTCGATACACGAGTGAGAAAGTGATTCTATCTTTTCATCTTTATTTCGCTCGGGCGCAAATGTCCACACAAGGATAAAATCACATTTTCGTACTTGTATCGAAAATAACTATTAGATATTTATAAATAATGCATGAAAAATTATTTTTTATTTCTATATAAAAGACCGCTTTTACTCAAAAACTTTTACTAAGCTTTTACTACAAAAAAAAAAAAATTACAGAACCGCACCCAATCATCTGGCCCCTCCAAAGAATCTAAAAAATCTCCGGAAACAAAAAGTTAATGCACTAGTAATTACCCCCGCCCACGCAATCACGGCCAAGAACAACACGCCAAAGAAAATACCAGTTGGTTTTTTCAAAACTTATAAAAAGGCCTAGTCAATCAGAAAGAACAATAAACCAATCGGAAACGTACCATCGAGAACGGAAGCGGCGGTGGCGATGGCATGAGACTCGACCGGCGTCTCCTCGGCGTGCAGCAGCTCGCCCGTCCTGCTGTTATTACTGTTGCTGCCGCTGCCGCTGGCAGCTGCGGCGGCCATCACCTTCGGCAAGTGCACGTGCTCTCGGCGAATGGCATTAGGGTCGATCTGCTGTACCTCCCGCAGCGGCATCACCGTCAGCAGCTCGTCGCCGATCGGCATTGGCGTTGTCGTCGAGCTGGAAGCTTTGTCTTCGTATTTGGTCCTGGGGGGTTTACTGAACGCGTGGACCCACGTGATTTTGCTCTCCTTCTTGCCGGGGATGCGGCCTGGCTGCGTCGTTTTGTTCTCGAAGACCTCGAACGCGGTCTTGTTGTCGCCTGTGACCGGGGTCGATCTGCCGGGATGTTAGAGAATGAAAGTTTTCGTTTTGTATATTATGGAATCAAGGAAAATTGCACAAGTTTTTTATTAGTGCAGAATGATCCGAAAGTTGAATTAAAATTAAATACAAACCAAACTTTGTATGGTGACAAACATAATACTTAGAAGTATATGCATAGTTTACATTAATACTTTGACATCTCTTTAACAACAGAATACGGTAAAATCAGTTAGTCCAAAAGTGAGGCTTATATCAACGAACTAAGAAGATTACAAAAAGTCTAATTTAAAGTTAATTCTTCCCTAGAGTATTACAAAATTGAGTAAAGAACTTACATATGAAACAGGAAGAAATATTTTTCTATAGAAGTTGCAATTTAATTATAAAAAGTTCTGAATTATTTTTTTATAAATATTTCTGATGATCTAACGCTACTGAAGAGAAATTTAGAATTTCGAAAATCGGAAAGATTTTTTTCTTTTCCCGTAACATGATACGAATTAATTAAATTTCAATTCATTCATGTTTTCCAGAATGTTATTTCCATTAAAAACTAATAAATTTGTACCTACATATGTGCAAAGAATTTTAAAAAAAGTATCGCCAGCGGTTACGTAGAAACGTTACATAAAAACGACACTTGTTCGGAATCATAGTAACTGCAATTTAAGTGAGAAACTCTTGAAAAGCAAAAGTATTCAAGCACATCGGATACCAGAAAACGTTTGTTTTCGCTCTCACTTTCTGTCCACGAAAACTCTCGAAGAAAAAATACAATCAGAGCTCTGGAACCGTGACCGAGCAATCATTGACAAAATCAAATCAAATACTTGCCAATCGTGATGGTTGAGTAGAGAAACTATTTGACTATCTTGACGTTTCTTGTGAAATTCCATTAGAAATACCTTAATCTTACGTTGCAAATTTTTACAAAGCTCACAAATCTCTTTAAAATGAGATATATTTAATTTACAATAGAATAATATTTTTTGCATTGTTTTGTCACGATTTTATTAGCTATACATTTTGTATTGTGCTTATTGTACTTTTTTTTTATCTAAAAGTGAAACTTAAACATTTATTATAAAATATATGTTGTGTTGGCCCGGCACAAAATAAAAGAGCCATTGGCCACGTCATGATACTAAATATAAATACTGAAAGAGAATACTAAAATAGTAGTGTTTTTTGCTTGCTTAGAAATTATTAGTTTAGTTACTTTAAAAGCATATTTCCAAAAAAAACAATCCTTGAACCATATCTAATCTCGTAAACCACCTACACCCTCGCCTCAACATTAAATTAATACCCTTACACGCACGCATCCTCCAAAATTAAATTAATACCCTTATACACGCATGAAGCCCCAACCCTCTCCAAACTTAACCAACTCTGGCAACTTAATAATAAGCTACAACTCTCTCACCTCAAGTTATCCGGCGGTGGCGTGGTGACGAGACGTAAGCTCTGCGGCTCCGCGCTCACCAGCTCCGTCGGCTGGATGCCGATGGCCTTGGCGATGCGATAGTTCTGCTGCAGCCTACCGGCCAGCGATTCCGTCGTCTCGGTGTAGCGTAACCGCGACGCGCTGTCCGGACTAGACGACGGCGACGGCATCGCGGAGACGCTGCTACTGCTCTCGAGCATCGGTATCGAGGTCGTTGCAGACGAGTCGGAGATAGCCATGTGGTCTGGCTGCGGTCTGTCCGTCGTTGGGCTCGTCAGGGATACTAGATATTTTTTTAAAGAAAAAAAGTCCCCATTAGTAGAAGAAAACTTTCGTTATGTGAATTCGAAGTCGATGCTATTGAAAAGGAGCAAGTCGATTTTCAATAAGGGTTATAATTGCATGATCGATAAACCGATTATCGACCTTATTGAAGATGCATTTGGTCTTTTTCGATATTAGAGACCTCATTTTCTCTCGAGTTTTCAGAGCAGACACGATTACGACCATTTATTTCTTCATATTTTATTCTTGTAAGAATAATATTCATTATTATCGAAATCACAATAAGTGTCTAAAATAATTTATTTAATTAAAGCAGTATTTAAATACATAGAAATGATATTATATTTTCTATTTGCGAACCTATACCTATTAGTATAAAATAATTTGCGCCGAATTATAGCATTTTGCTTTTATAAGCAAAAGTAATCATAAATATGAATAACGATCACCCCAATTTTATGACCCATATTTGTTTCAATAATAATATAATATTTTCCTATCACGAAATAGTAAAGGTCATGAAAACTATATGTACAATATAATTTAAAGCAATTAGCAGTTGAAATGAGTTTCTTAACTAATCTCTAATTGATTAACAAACAGTAAATTTGTTTTCAGGCAAACATTCCGTTGCCTACTTCTTCATTCTCGGTATATTACATTTTAAATTGGTTCAGCGTTGGAAAATTCTATTAATTAATTTCATTTTTCTAGATAATTAATCATATTGGTTTTTACATGTAATAAATCAATCATTATTATTTTATTATATTATTTCATAAATAAATAAGTTATTATAGACGGCTTTTAATAACATTTTGTAGTTTATAGATCAGAAGATCAACAATTGAAGATTGGCGAATCCGGGAACTTGTTATTCAACAAATATAGCTGTTACATAGAGCGTCACTCACTAAATTTACTCTTGAAGTATCGCGATTATTTTTAGAGCATCGAGCTTCCGTAAACTATGACTGCATATCTTTCGACTTCAAAACCCGTAGGCATTATTTTCAGAATTTCCGAGGCATAGCTTACGTGTATATCTTTAAGCTCCAGCAGTTCAATGCCTATGAGAATTGGAGCGGAAACTTGAATGGACCATTCAATACAGGCAATTTATTGCTTTAAAATAATTTTTGCGCGTGCTCCTAAACAAGTTTACCTACTGGTTTGACTACTGTGCTCAGAAGCATAAAGGACCTTTTGTGTACGATGATAACTTAGCAAGGAAAGAATTTCTATTTAAAACGTTGTCTCAAAACTAATATTCTGTCAATGGGTGATGAAAATCGCGGTTAGCATGGTATTTACATTGTCACTGTAAAAATATTTTACTGATCAATATTACCGTTTATTAATAGTGCTAGTGTTTTTACATAAGTTTCGTTTACGTCATAGTACAATAAAAACAAAAGGATAAATATATAAAACCTTTGATGGTTTTTAGTCTTCTATTTTAAACCGAATATAAACTGCATTTATTATAAGTAATGAATAAAGTAAATAATCATGATGCAAGACAATAAATATACAAATAAATATAGCATTTAGGCTTAATCAAATTATAAAGCTGATTTTTTCTTCTAATCAGAGTTTCTTCAATCATTTTTCCGACCTACACCTGTGCACTTGTTGCGTGCATAATGTATATTTTATCAAAAGAATCTTTTTACGAGAAAACTAGGCGTGACAAAATTTCATGTATGTTTTATTTAATCGGAATGCTGTGCGCCTTATCATGCGTACCTATTTACATTTTTGTTTCCATCTGACTAATAGCTAAACCACATTTATAAAAAGCTTTTCAAAATGTGTTCTATTTTCAACAGTAGAAACTAAAGATCGAAACTTGAACTGAATAATGAAATATACGATTTGATATTATACATTGTGATAACAGTCATGTCCTATTTTGCATACAGGTATTTTGCTTAAATAAATATTTCAAACTATTTTTCCATCAGTGTACTGAAAATCAATGGAACGTAAGCAGGAAAACCAGAGCGAAGGACGGTGTTAAACGAAAACTAATCACGTGCATGAATTTATTGTAGATACTTTTTCCGGATCCGGTGTACAACATTTCGATTCGTGTAGCGCATAATTGAATTTGAATAGGAAGACCTTGACCCGCAAAAGTGAAATTAGATAAGGCAATATCAACTGTATCCATGGCTTTTTTACGGTATCTGTCTATTAAAGCGTGAGACAAAAGAGCCTTGCAACAGTCGTTACGACTCGCCTTCGAATTGGTAATTGTATTTTAGTGCCTATCTGATATGATCGACGGCGCGTAGAGAACTTACCGACTATTTGCGCCGTAACCCAGAACCAATGCATCCACCAATGTAGCGTCATCGCGTCATCAGTAATTTTACCTGGAACAGGAAAATAAAATTCTGCTATAAATATGGGTGTGTTTTATATCCTCATTATTCTTTAAATTAATATCTAAAACTTTGTAGATTATAAATCCAGTTCTGTGAAATTTAATTCATTGCAATGCAACAGAAAATATTGTATAACAGAGTAGGAATTATAAGATAACAAATTTTTTAAATAATAAATAATGGTATATACATTTTCAAGCCATAAATAAAGTTTATTGACGCACTCTACATTAAATTTTAGTAACCAAAATATTATTTCAACGGACAGCTAGATAATGAAAATAAAACGCCAGTAATACCCAAACAAAATTTAATGAGTATTGTTCTAGGAAGGAAAAATTGGTGAACCAGTCGTGCGCGTCATTAAGAGTAACAATGATTTTAGTTTGGTCGTTCTGTAATCTTAAGACGACACTGCACCACCGGCACATGCGTAGAAAACCGGATTTGACGATGAGTAACGTACGCTTTGCGTCTCCTCTACGGCTTCGTGAATCATGCACTCGAAGGTCAGTATCCGTCTCGATTTTCTTAAAGATTTACGAATCTATGGCGTATCGCAGAACTTATCGCGTAGATTATATCAAGCGGTAGCTAGATGATAATCGATTTACAAGCAACAAGTATTTTTGTTGCTTCGAAGATACAATAGATATCGAGCTGTCTGAAGTACTATTTTAAGTCACATTTTAAATGAAATAAAATGGCATAGTCGTTCATTTAATTCTGATTAGGTATGTAATTATGGGAGATATACAATTAGAGGTAAGTCATGAGAAAATTTGTTTCACTTCCCGGAGCTAAATACTTCCTACTTTATAAAAGCCATGGGCAGCTATTCTTAGTCTGTTATTTTGCTCATTAGTCACCGTAACTGTGATAAGAAGCACAGGTAGTTTGACGTTTTTCACAGCACTAGCTCATAGCGCAAAATATAGTGGTGCGCTATCAAGCGACAATGACGACGGGATTGCCGTTAATTATTTGTTCATTTGTGAACGAAAAAAAGATGAGTCACATTAGTGACGCCACAAAAGAGGCATATAATGATCAGTTTTGATGGAGAAATCTCTTTATAACGCGATAATAACTACCGAAGTGGAAAAGCCCGTGAAATAATTACAATGCTAATTGAACGGGTGATAACTTTTTTGAGATCTGTATCGTATTCAAATCGAGTTCGAACCCAACGCATAAAATTACATACAACCAAGTCAATGTTGAAATAAAGTGGAGCTTATTATAGTTGTTCGCGAATGCACGCAGATATGTAACAATGGCAAATAAAAATAACAGAAAATATTCATAACTCCGAAACCTTATGTAATGTCAATAATGTCAGGTTCTTAATTCCATGCTTTTTTCGGAAAAAGTTAATTTTGCAATCCTTAGACGTTTTTCTTCGCAAATGCTCACAGTCGTTGCTAGGAAATATTGCCAAGTGCTAATACCAGTCGCCGTGAAAAACTCACTAAATGCAACAAATCATACTTTCTAATTCTCTGTTTGATACTTAAGAAAGAGCACGCAGGCTTACGTAACGTGCATTACACGGATTATGTGTATTATATTGCGTTATAAATGAGCTGCCTTTATTGGCGTAATTTATGAATAAAATGTCGCAAATGGTTTTATCTTGCAACAATTATTGTATCGTCTAAAGGTTTTTCGATATATTTAATTTGACACGTGATCTGCCAACTCACAACAAAGCAATTTTATTCATGGTATAAGTATTGTGAATAGATATGTACTATTATTTGTTTTTTTTTTAATTTAGAGCTTTACTTTTTATCTTTCTATTTAAAAGGTTATGAATTACTTTGAAGCTTATTTAAGTAATAGGCGAATTGAATTTTATTATATTATGAAATAAATTAATACTTATAGATACTTCAGAATCTACATAATTATTCAAAAAGAAAACTTTCAGAATGATCCGACGCACTTCAAAATTTTAAAATACCATTAAGGAACTTTCTCTATTTCCATATCAGAAGCACTGGGAATAAATTCAAAAGATTTAAATTTAGAGCTGTACGCTTATCTTTCTTCTCATCAATCTTACAAATTGATTACTCAAAAAGTACACTTCAAAGAGGATTTTTAGACAAAATTATTCGACACTGCAATGCATATATTAAAAAGAGTTTGCATCCCTGGTAGAAATGTAAACCAGAAGCTAGCTATTTTTCAGTTAACTTTATGGCTAAAACGAATATTGCTTGTATTTCATAATTATTTATCAATCCGAGATAAATTATCGCATTTATATTTCGTAAAATATGTATTTTAAGTAATATAGTAGAACTTTTAGATGAATTATGTTATTTTTGTATTATGATTTTTGCTAAAAATGCTTCCATTAAATTAATCCGTTAGCTATAAAATATGCTTAATTTTCTACCAAGGACATTGTGTTCATTAAAATTGTATTTAGGAATAAATGAAATTTTTCCGAATGATTAATCCTTTAATTTGATTAAAGGAAATATTATATTCACGAGAGTTAAAGCATAAATTTAAACCCAATAAGAATCGATATATTTTTATTTTAATCAAACAGAAAGAAGAAGAAAAATTGAAAGTGGAGCATCTGAATTTCGAAAAAATTTTCCGTGAACAAAAGAAAGGCCAATTTTCCACAAAGAACAAGGAAACCAGCGCGTCCTCGACTCATCTTCCTTTTCTCGGACGCGTCTCTTTCGAGGCGCGAAAAAAAAGGAGAAACAAGCGCGCTCGGGGCAGCTCTGCGGCTTATCTCGCCGGCGAATCGCACGAGCGCAGTTGGGTCATCGCAGGCCGGCGGTCATGCTCCCGTGGACGAGGAAGCAAAGAGAGCGCGGAGACAGAGGCGAGCAATGGGGCTCCGCAAAAACATACGACAAAAGCCGAGAGGGACGTACACGCGACAGCGGAAGTATGCGCACAGGGGGAAAGGGGAGGACGTCCGTGCGCAATTTAATTTAGTTAGCGGACGGATTCACCGTGCCTTTTTTTTCACGCGATATAAAGTTTACGGGAAATTCGTCGTCGAGGAGACCAGGGAAGGCTTTTGTCCGAGGCGATGCGGACGCTGAGTTATGGTTTGGCGCAGGAATTTAATCGCCGCGCGCGTTTATTATGATTAATATAAGAAGCGCCGCACGCGCGCGCGGATATCCTTTAACTGTAACTTGGCATGCCTAGCGGAGAGATATAAAATCCTCGGTTTCTTGTAGGTCAGGGCAATTAAAATGTGAGCGGCGCGTAATTGCTGAAAAAGTTAATAAGGCGAGAGGGATAGAGAGAATGGAAGAGGGCTTTTATTAGACTGTGAATCTTTGATCAGGAGATTCCCGAGAAGTGGCTTCATCGGTTGAGAGCAGCGGCGAGTA
>JAPYZO010004630.1:0-11010 GCA_030522905.1 Torymus flavipes | reverse complement strand
CGCTTCTTAGTCTATTTCTCTTGAGTAAAGATACTTTCGTTATCACAGTCATTATTCTTGAAAACTAATAATACTACAAAGTCAAAAACCAGAAATTAGTGATATCACAGACAGAAGCTTAATTGACTAGAAATACACAAAAAATGACTTTGGTTTTCAATACATTAAAAATACCGCTAACTTAGTCAAGGAGTCAAAAGTACACTTAAAACTAAAATTAAAATACTAATTTTACATTCAGACTTACCACTGATATAACGAATAATCAATGAATAATAATAAAAAATGTAACAAATAATCAAGTAAAATACACACGCATACGCACACAATGCAGCCCGCATGGAGCTCCAAATTGCTCAATTACCCCTTTAGTCCTTGGATTAAACCAACTTTTGAGAAAACTTCTTTGGCCTCTTCTTCAAATTCGAGATAATAAAAAAAGTTCATATAGCTCGGAAGTTTGTCATTGTCTCATTCCCGAACGTGTCCGAAATGTAATTTTTTTCACGCGATAATGTATAATGTAAGAGTTTCAGTTTTTACATGGAAGATTATTAGTGTAGCAAAAATAAAAATTAATATACTATAACATTTTAGTTCTACCTTTAAGAAACATGTTAGTTTAACTCTCGATCGAATTGAAAATATGACATTGCTGCATATCACTTCACGAATTAAAAAATATGGAAATATTTGCGCGAACGGTAAAATAAATACTTATATTTTTGCAATATATTTAACTTATTCCGAACAGAAAAAACTCTCCCAGTAGTTGTGAAAATTTCTATAAGTAAGGAAATATCGAAAAAAGGTGCATGTCTCTGCTAGATCAAATTTTTGGCAAGTGGATAAACTCCAAATACATAAATATTCAGAGTAAAAGGATTAGATAAGATAATACATGCTTTATTATAGTTAACAACTCAAAATCCATGATAACCAGCCAGAGTTTGCGCACTATGGCACGCTAGAAAAAAAGTAAATTGATTACAGAAAAAAATGTAAAGTAAGCTAACAGTTGGAGTGGAATAAAATTTAAAAAAATTGCTTTCAGTCTAGATTTCATTTAGTATTGTATATATCATAAAATATAACTTTGTGACAAATGTTTAGATAAAATTTTTATTGTTTAAGTAATAACATTAATTAATTATAAAAATTTATTTTCTTGCATTCAACGATGCAAACTTCAGACCCATTTTACACTAATTATTTCCATTCGGAATGGTAAAATCGTAGGAAAGATTTATCGAGAGGTGAAACTTAAAAAAAATGTTATTCTACTTTCAATAAAGCAAAATAAAAAATTTGTTTAGAGCGTTGCCTTTAATGTTTCTATGAAGAAACGCTTTCTCCAGTTTGAAAATTAATATAATAATAAATAATTGTAACATATAATTGCTTTGGGCCTGTAAATGTATTTGTATCTATTTTATTTCTATTAAGTATGCAATATAAGCAGATAAGACAAAAAACTAAGAAGCTAACTAAAACTAAGAAGAAGTCAGCGCGCGATATAGCGGACTCTTCGGAAGCATCATAATTTTTATTGAGGGGGTGAGGTGTTCTGCACGAGTCTGAAAACACCTCATCCGAGTCTGAAGTAGCTTTTTTCCCGTGTTACACACGTCGTATTAAGAGGATGAGTCTGAGAGAGGATTGGGCATTTTAGTCGTACACAACGCAGTTGGAAATCAATACAAGGGAGGCAGCAATTTTCATTTCTCACACGTTTTAGGGTAGAAACAGCCTATTCTATCCAGTTTTTCATTTTTGCTCTAAAACAGATGAGAAATAGCCATTTCTACCCTGTAACAACCTTTTAACCCCCTGTAGGGTGTAGAAATATACATTTGTCACCTGTTTTAGGTAAGAAATGCATTTCTCGCCTGTTTTAGGGCAGCAATGAATATTTCTCACCAGTTTTTCATTTCTCACCTGTTTCAGGGTAGAAATGGATATTTCTTACCACTTTCATAAAATACTCTCGGAATGCGAAATTTTCTCTCACACTTTCACACGTGAAAAAAGCCTTACTTCATGCCTGAGTCGAGAAAAATTATATTTTTAGTGGTCAATTTAAACAAAGCAACACAATCTACATTTTGTTGCTATGTCAATGTATTAGAATGTTATCCCTATGTCACTACTTCTAATAATTAGAATGAAGTTCTAAGAGAAGCAAATTATAATTCTAGAAAATCCTATCACTATAGTCAAAGCATCAGTGTATATCCGCGCTTTAATGAGACTAATGGTATATTTTTAAAACGAAATTTTTCTTCTGCATTAGAGATTTTTCTAAAATTAAGGCGCATAATAAAGTTTTGTTTAAGAATAATGTGATATGTAATATTACAATTAATGTAAATTTTTGCCCGGTGAATTAGCAAAATTGTGTACAAGTTTTTATACAGCTTCAAAATAAACAAAACATTCAACTGGCAAAGTGTATTTTGATTATAAAATTTGTGAAAATAATTAATTCATTAATTTGTAAAGAAAATGTCCATTGAAGGTGTCCGGTTAGACTATATGTAATATGATTTTTCAGTGAAAGTAGGCAAGTAAATAAATGAGAAGCTTGAAATAGGCGCGTAAACACGTATATAATTCGTTTTAGGAGCCGGCCGGCAATGATGGAAACGCACATATCAAGATCAAAAGCCTAAATCCGGTAATTACAGGTTCTCGCGGGCTCGCGCGTTCGCGCATTTGATCCGTGTGGCGCACGCCGTCGACAAAGAAGCAGCAGCCAACACACGTATGCTGCTGGCGGTGGCTTTCCCTGTTATGTCGCGCGAGCGCGCGCTGACACCTGTTTTCGCGCTAGTTGACCGAGGCCAAACACGCGATTCTAATATTATAACGGGCATTAAATGCGGTTGCGCAGAGGCACCGGAGTTGTACAGCGTGCGGTGTGCCGATCAATTTCCGTTGGCTGATCCGCCGGCTGCGCCGCCGCTGCGCTTGTTTGTGCACGGCAAATCGATCGTTATGTACCGCCGACTCTCTCGCGCCACCTCCCTTCCATAATATCCAAATATATACTGCCCCCACCTTCCCGCCCACTCGCACGCACACATCTCGCCGATTGTCGGCCGGACGCCCGGACCGCTTCTTTGATCTAGTTTAAATGCCGTTCATGCTGAATACACTAGGATCTCCCCCGTCGGATTGCCCGCTCGCTCAGTGCGGGCTGCACTTATGCGCGCTTAAATAAGTTATATACGTAAAAACGTAAAAACGGGGCCGTTTTTAACAATAATGAGAACTGATGTATATAAATATTTACCAAGGCAGTAAAAGCTCTTTATTTTTCCAGGTCTGACGAGGGCGCCCATGTACCCGTTCTCCACGGGCCAATACCCCTATCCCATGCTCAGCCCGGAAATGACGCAAGTCGCCGCTTCCTGGTAAGTATCAGCCACTCAAGATTCTCGAGAAGGCGAGAGCGCGCTTTTGGAGGCGAGCCGGCAGAGGCTTAGCGGAGGGAGCGAGGCGGTCATCCTCTCAGTTCCGGTCTATTAGACCGTGCGGAGCCACTCGAGCGCAGCGAGTCGCTCGCCTCCCGTATATACACTTGTTATTTGCTTTCAGCCCGAGCCGGCCCGAATTGAGATTTTTCACGGCCGATTAGGCCCTCTTTCCTCAATTACGCGATACCGCCCGGCTCCCTTTCCCCCCTGCGCCCACAGCCCGCGCTAATCGAACGCTTTTCTTTTCCAGGCACACGCCGAGCATGTACCCGATCTCCACGGCGAGCGCCGGCTTCCGAAGTCCCTACCCCACGAGTCTGCCCATCACCAGCTCGAGTCTGCCCAGGTCAGTATCGCCCCCCCCACCCCTCCCCCCCAGTCCCGTCAAAACGCACTCACCAACTCACTAACCCCCCGCCTTTGCATTTTCAGCGATCTCTACCGGTTCTCGCCGACGGGCCTCATGCCGCCGCACCCGGGCCTGAGTCCGCACGCGCACGCGCTGGCGTCGCACGCGCTCGTCTCCTCGGCGCCCAAGTCGGACCACTCGAGCCTGGACCACAACCACAGGTGAGTACTCGGCAGCCGTCGAGGGTGCGACACCGCCCGTCGATAAGCCCTCGACAGCCACCCCCACCCCGTGACCGATAAGGGAGAGACCTGCCCCAGGATCAGAGCGTCGGGACGCTTGACGTCGAGCGATAAAGAAGGGGCCGCCCCGTCGGACTTTGCCGGGCGACCGCGCGGGGGTAGCACCCGGCCGCGGAGATAACGCCGGGCGGACAGACAGACGGAGAAAGCGGGGCGCATCAGCGACTCCATAACTTTGATCGAATGCCATGCAGACGGGCTCGCGGGGCGTCTGCGCTGGGGCGCGCGCGGCGTATTGATCATTACCCCCTTAACCGATCTCTCGCGCCCATTAGCGCGTGCCCCCGTCCCCGGCGGCGAGCGTCGGCCGTCGCAAGGCCCGGACGACGCTACGACGGCCCGCGCTCCATCAGGATGGCCGGGGGAGAACCGGGGGAGGACCAAGGCGCACCGGAGGCGCAGGAGCAGATGCAGGAGGAGCCGCAGGAGTGCAGGCGAGCCGTCCTCGCGAGCGCGTCCCCGCGACGGCAGCGCCGCGCGGCAGCGGCGAAGCCCGCCAAAAAAAATGGGATTTTCACCCCCCGGCCCCCCGGGCGAATGATATACTAGGCTCGCGGGGGGGAAACAGTCGCAGTCGCAGTTATAGAGCGAGGGGGAGCGCGAGAGGAGAGGGAGCGAGAGCGGGAGCGCCATGAATTGCAATGATGGGCCGGAGGGCCGTGCACCCGCCGCCCAGCAGCGCGGATAATCAATCGAAACATCGCTCTCCGACGATATCGCCATGGCGAGGCGCAGACAGGCGCGAGGCCGAGTAGTGTCTCTGGCTCTGCAGCGACGTCAACCCGGACCGGCACCAGAGCGAGGAGACGATGCCGAAGCCCAATGGAGCCATTAGCGAGTCCGCTGAGGAGAAGACGAGAGCGAGCGCCGTAGGGACAGCGGCCTGCCCACCCCCCAGCCACCGCCGCCGGAGATGAAGCCGAGAGCGCGCCCTACCCGGCCGCTGCAAGGACGGCCCGCGACAAGCGTGCCCGCCGCCGCACCCGGACAACGGGAGGCCCGAGCACCCTCTCACTTTGCCCGTCTCGCCGCCGTCGCTGGCCATTGATGCCGCCAAGCTGTCCGCGAGCTTGCCGAAAGCTCCTTTGTTTACAGTCGACACTTTGTCGGCTTTCTACCGCGGTCCAGAGGGACTATTGAACTCAGCTACAACTCAGCTACTTCCAGCCACTCAGTGAATGGGACCTTGTTGGTCAAAGTGGCTGTGAGCCACTAAATTCATTACTGTCCATGGCGATGGAGCCCGAATGCTCAGAACCATTGAACCTAGTTATAAAGAAGGATAGCGCAGCCAGTGAGCCCCAACTTACTGATAGTCAATCTGCCCCAGCAGAGAAGAGCGAGGAGGAGAAAATTGAAACCAACATTCAAGACAGCATGACTATATTGCAGGATGCGGTCAAGTCTGCTGAATCAGCAAGCATACCTGCTGCTGATCAAAAGTTTCTTACTGCTCTCTACATGAGCAGTTTGATGCAAATGTCTAATGCCTCTGCATTGAGAAATGTGTCTCCTACCCCGTACAATGCTCAACAAAACTTTATGCAGCTCCTTACCATGGTAGAGGCTAGGCATCGCATGTGGCAGCAATTGAGCTGGTCGGTGCCTCCTAATTTCCTGCGCAATCCGGTTGGACTACCACAACCTTATTACGATGGCTCTCTCAACAGTATAAACGAACAGTTGTGCAATTCTCCCAATTCCTTGCTCTCATACCCTTTACCTTCCCCAAAACATGAACAAACTAATCATGATACTAAGCAAACATTTTTTAAACGGTACAGCTTTAATAAAATTTCTCCTTGTACAACAAATTCAATTTCTATTTGAAATTTCTTCTTTGTTTCAGGTCTACGATAGAGCAGAAAAACTCCACATCGTTACCTGCTGACAACACAAAAAATCAAGATACCGGACAACAAAACAACCAAGGTAATAATATATTATGATTATAAATATTTTTTCCCATACAACCATGCCCACTAATCTAAGAGACTTTATTACTTTACCATACTTCTAAACTAAAATTGTTATAAATAGAAATTCAATCAATTTAACTTTGCTTAGGAACATTAGATACATTGCATTTCTACTTTTTCCAAAATAAAATTTCAAAATAGTAATTCTTTATGATTTTCTTTATTTTATTTTTTTTTTTCTTGAAATATTTTAAATTTTATATAATTTTAAATAAAATTACTAATCTTGAAATTTACCTGTTTGCAGAGAAAAAGAAACCTCACATAAAAAAGCCTTTAAATGCATTTATGCTGTATATGAAGGAAATGAGGGCAAAGGTGGTGGCAGAATGTACCTTAAAAGAGAGTGCTGCAATAAACCAAATTTTAGGAAGACGGGTAAGCTAATTAAATTTTGTCTTGTCAATAGAAACTTTACATCAAGGCATTACTTAAAATATGATGTTTCTTTATACATGCTCTATGCACGATTGTTCTTAGAACTTGTCCAGAATTGTCACCTTGATGTAAATATACTAAAAATCAAATTTTCCAGCAAATGCAATGATAAACATAGCCTCTAATCAAGTTATGAATATCCGAAAATTTGATTTTTCATAGCAAACTTTGTGCTGTAAAGCTTTAGTTTAGAGGTCATCAGACGTAAATACCTCAGTAACGCATGCGTCTAATGCTTCAATAAAAACTTGAGCAGTGAAAAATATTTTTTACTACTAACACAGAGTCAGTCAGTATCTTAGCATTAACAGAGCATTGTAGGTGGGATCTAAGGAAATAAAGAGAAAAGCAGGGATAGGGGCAGGGAATGTGGAAAAAGTAATAAAAAATGAACAATAAGAGACGTATTTGTTATTGGCAAAAATTGAACGCTTTTGGGGATATGTACACACAGTGGCACTCGCTAAGCCGTGAGGAGCAGCAACGGTATTACGAGGCGGCCAGGCACGAACGCCAATTGCATCAGCAGCGGTATCCCGGCTGGAGTGCCAGGGATAACTACGGATACGGCAGTAAGAAGAAGAAGAGGAAGAAAGAACGATCCGCGGATCCCACCGGAGGTACCACTTTCCAGTGCTAGAACAGCAGGCCCTTAATTTATGCATATACATACTATATTTCAATAATCAGTATAATCTTACCTGTTGGTTCAATTGAAACGATCAAAGTCTCTGTGCGCTTCTCTTTTCGTTGTTTCAGTTCTCTTTTCTATGCTCTCTTTGACGACAACGTTAATGATGAGACGACTGAACACGAGTGCTTTGTATAGTGATATACATACATATACACGTGTATGTTTGTGCCTGTGCGTAGCGCCATCAGAACCGGCGTGCACTGCACTATGAAATTGAACGTTTACCTTAACTTTACATTTCATTTCTCTATATACGATTGGATTGGATTGTCTGTGGGGAATTTTGTGGAGCCTTCAAAGTTACTTACTTTTCTTTCTGTCTCTCTTCTTTACCGCGATCTATATTAATAGTAATTGCATATCTGGCCAACTCCCTAAAGCGGTATTCGTTAAATTGACCGAAGAAACAATAGCAATTTAAAAGTAATGCTGCTAGAACTAATCTTAAGTCTTTTACATGCGCTGTAAGCCGACAAAATCCGGCTTTATATTAGTTATATTACCAAAAAAGAAACATACAGAGAAACTTTTACATTGTTTTTCTTTCTTAACAAATATCATTTCTTCATCATAATCAAGTATCTGTATGTTCCTCTACAATCGATCTGGCGTTAAGCGCGTGTGCGTTCAGGATGAAGCTCAAGGAAGATGAAGCCAATTTTTAATATTGAATTTTGAAAAAGCTGCTTAATCTTTCGAGACTTTTGATTGAATTGAAGCACGAGTTCAACGTTTGATGAAGGAAAAGCATATTTTGCAACAATCAATTCTAACCCTTTCACGAGTTAATTTTTTCTTTTTAACAGAGAAAAAATTAAGCGACAAGTATAAAGAGTAACGATTCTACGAGTCGCCTGTATTGTATTACTAGATTTTTCAGGATCACCGAGGTACGAAGAAAGACGAAGAAAAATTATAATGTAAAGGTCGACAAACAATATGCCTAAACTTCTTCATTTTTCTTCGGTCATCCTTGTTGTTCAGAGAAACCGTGTAAGGCTTGACAGTAAAACGTTGGAAAATTAATGATAAAGAATGAAAAGTTAACATAATGAATTATAATTTTTAATATTTATTATTAAAATGATGAATCTGACGCGCGTGGCTGGGACAATTTTAGGCTGTTCTTCTAGCACTTAAAACGGAAAGTAGGGACCCCAATGTTTCATTAGAAATGCTGTTATGTCTTTGAAAGAGTAAATATTAGGATATGCCAAGCAATAATATGTACCAATAGAGCAGAAATAGAGCAAAGCCTTTTTTTCTAGTCACATCTATCGTGAGGGCAAGCAGCAGCAGCAGCAGCAGCAGTGATTTTTAGTACAATTAATTAAATAAACGGGTGGCGGCAGTAGCACTAGTTGAATTTTTGACTTGATTGCCTTGACTTTTTGAAAGACGCAAAA
Source organism: Torymus flavipes (assembly GCA_030522905.1). Classification (NCBI taxonomy): domain Eukaryota; kingdom Metazoa; phylum Arthropoda; class Insecta; order Hymenoptera; family Torymidae; genus Torymus; species Torymus flavipes. The sequence continues at coordinate 2,363 of JAPYZO010004630.1, read as the reverse complement.
AGTAAAGCTAGATTAAATAATAAGGGAAAATGTTAGCCCATTGAGCCATGTTAAACAACTCTTTTCTAAACGAAGTGTTTTGATTCTCTCTCTCTCTCTCTCTCTCGGTAGTGGCACGCGCTAGGGCGAGAAGAACAGGCCAAGTATTATGAATTGGCGCGGCGGGAGAGACAGTTGCACATGCAGCTGTACCCTGACTGGTCTTCCCGCGCAAATACCAACCGAACTAAGAAGAGGAAGCGCAAACAAGACACAAACAGTGATCCTGGAGGTACTCACAATGCCTCGCCCCACACATTCTTTTTTACGGCTCTTCCCTCCTTCTTTTCCCCCTCCCCTTCAATACCAACCCATTCGACTCCCCTCGCCTCGATATATTATATACTGTTATAATTATATAAATATATTGATTTTTTCATTATTAATTACATTGTATACACACACTTATATATCTATATATATTTATATTACATCTACCTATAACACTTTATACATTATGTTGCATGTTTTCCCCGTTTCGGGGGTTTTGGGTCGATATGTATATTTATTACATTGTTATATATATTTATATATATCCACATACATATCAGTATCGCATATAATACAACATATCGTGCGTGAGCGTGTGTGATGCGCACGACTCTAGTCGTTATCGGTGCCAATATACTATATAATAAACAGTATATATATAAACTTTTTTCCGACAAAAGTACAAAAAGTAATACACGTGCACGCACGCGCACATGCATATTATACTACATTTATTATATTAATTATTATACGTATACAACTTTGGGGACGCTGGCCATCTTGCATTTTACAGGGACCTACTCCACGCAAATCAGACAATCCTGAAGCGTTTGATTTCTCTTAGTATCTTTATGCTATCTTTTTTATTCTCTTACTCTTTTTCTACATTTTTACATTTCTATATCATGTGTTACATATACTTCTTATTTCCACCTGACTCTTGATTATCTTTTCTCTGTCTCACTTTCTCTCTCTCTCTGTCGCTCGCTCTGTTCCTTTATTTTTCATTATTCTTTCGTTTCCTACTTTTTCTATACGTTTATACGTTCATTCTTTGATCGTTTCAATTCTGCCCCTTTTTCTTACATTTTTCTTATTCCTTTTCAGTTTCCTTTTTTGTTATCTTGCAATTGAGTGCTATTAGTGGAAAAGTTTTATATTTTTTGCCTACTTTTAATTCACGATTAATTGTTTCCTCAAGTTGCATACGACTTATTCCTTTATTCAATGAGCTTTATTCCCAAAAGTAACTTATGTGTACAAACACTCAATTTATGTAGCCTATAGCTTATATATTCTTTATACAATCGCAATATGTAGTTTTTTTAATTTGCTTAAGCGTTTAGTTTCCTAAAACACTTTGCAACGTGTTCTGAAGAACAGCGTACAAAAATATTTGTATAAGTAGAAAAATGGAATAATTATTTTTAAATGTCATTTAAAATTCACTTCTTCGGAGCACTTGACCAACTATTTTTCACAACAGTATATTCTTAATTATATTTTAAATATATTGCACGTTTATATCAATTCTCGCTTAACTTAACAATTTTGACAACTTTAATTCACGCAGGCTTTTTCTCAAATGCTATTGATTTCTGTTCTGTGAGAAAAGAAATTTATATTTAGCAAAAGTAATTGAAAAATATTTGGGGAAGAGCCTGGTATTAAAACAAAATGAATTTTAGTTTGAAGCACGATTGAATACACTTTACATTATCTATTCTAACCACTACTAGAGTATTGTTTTCTTGATAATTTTCTGCTCGTTAAATTATTACATACAGATTGTCATTGAAATCACACCTTGTCCTTACCACTCTTTGAATGATTTCCCAAGTGATGTTACTTTTATTCACATAACTATATCCAGATTTTTCTGTTTGTAACTCTTTCTTGATAAAACTATAGTCACTTCTTTCCTACTCTCTTCTAAACTCAGAGGCGCAATTGACACTTGACAAAAAACATGTACTCGATAAATAAAGGTACGCATTGATCAGGCATGCAATTGTCAAATGTCAATTCGATTGGAAAGTTTGAATGTAAAGATAAAATTTAATCATTTTTTATGTTTGTCTTTAGGTAATAATATGAAAAAGTGCCGAGCAAGGTTCGGATTGGATCAACAAAGCCAGTGGTGCAAGCCTTGCAGGTATGTCAATCAATCAGTTTGTATTGCTGCCCCGAGTAATATTATTGTATACGCACTTGAGCAAAGTTACCTTGCTGCGAACACGTGCGAAAGCTCGCAAATGTACATTTGTCTCCTTATCAAAGTCCAAATTATTGGATAAATTGTAGAAATTTAGTTGGCTTATACGATTTATTGA